>JASSUY010011540.1:0-48113 GCA_032466535.1 Forpus xanthops | reverse complement strand
GCCATAACTATAAACACTGGTGTTATCAGCACTGTTCCTAAGCCAAAAATCCAAAACACAGTACTCACCAGCTACTGTTTAAAGAAAAAATAACTGCTGCTGCTGAACCCATGACACACCTGAGGGAAGGTTTTTGCACTGCAGCTGAAGCCAAAGTATGGTAATATTTCCAGTCGTCCTTGGTCTTGATACACTTGAGAGGTGAAGCAAGGCAGAGATGATTTTATTTTCATGTCCTTTTTGACTACTTCGCTCCCATATTGACCCTTGTTTGAAAGAAGGGTTTTTTGTCTCTACCATCATAAATTAGAGCAGCTCCAGAGCTACTTCTGGCAGCAATAATTGCCTTGATTTCCACTTAAAGCAACTTTATACCCTCTTTATATTGCTGATGCTTTGCAAAATGGAAACAGAGCAAAGCAAAACTAACTGCAAGGGTGAATGTAAAACTTTGTTTGCTCTCCTTTCTTTCAGGAATCTATGTACACTGAAGAGTCCTCAAATAAAAATGGTGTGATTTCTTTGATTTTCTCTCTGAAAGAAGAAGTTGGGGCATTGGCTAAAGTTCTGCGCACATTTGAGGTAAGCATTTTCCTTCAGATCTTAAATGTTTGAATTAAAACCTCTACCTTAACTGACATGAGGATGGAAGAAATGAATTTTCTCCATTTAAGAAGGAAATAGAGCATTGTAACTGCTTGAGTAAGAGTAGAAGTGAATTGGGCAATTATCTGAGATTGACATTTGGATATGTGTGTTTATATGTATATAAAGGCAAATATAATCTGTGTGTGAGCTGTGTGACTCATAGAGTACATGTTGCATGAACTATTTCTGTGGGAGCAGCTATTGTCCTCTTAGCCCTTGTCCATTTCACTGATTCTGGTATAAATAAGCCCACCACCTCCCACCAGTGATATTTCTACAGAGACAGTACTGGGTACCTACAAAACAGCATCAAAATGACACCACATTTTCAGACCAAAAAGGGATGCAGCAACTTGCACTGCTTGACTGGGAAAGCTTTTGGAGAAACAAGGAGCTATTTACCTTTCAGAACATTGTGTACCTACTAATTATTGCAGAAATATTTCCCAGATGACATGGATGATGTTTAAAAAGCACAAAATCCTTGCAATTCAGGCTGTGTTGCGACACAGAGTTGTGTACTCCACGCTCCCAAGCAAATACCCTCTTTTATTGGTTTTGTGATCTTTTTCTTTGAACATCATCATGTACTAGATGTCCCTGGAAACAGCTCTTTCTGTAGAACACTGTAAGAAGTTGTGGCCTGCATACTTTCCATTCATAAACTGAACTGACTAGGAAATGAAAGATTTGTGTGGTATTAGTACAAACGAAAACTAATTATAGGACATATTTGATTCATTAAGATGAAGTTCACACCAATGGCAGCGCAGCTAGCCTAAGTCTGTGAACTGACCACTGTAAAGCAGTCCGGCAAAATGTCTGCACGTCTGTGGCGTGCATGTCTGTAAATGAATTAAGGAGGCTGTAAGGTTCTGTGGTTAAATACATTGCTGTCTACTAACTAAATTGCTGTTAGGTCTAAAGGAATATATGCCAGGGAGCTAGTATAGGAAAGGGGGAAGTAGCTGCTTCTTGCATGTGACTTTTCCTGCCCCAAAGCAGGTACCTAAACTAGGCCAGCTGGGTCACAGTTTTCCCCAATGACCCTCATGGCAATTGAGGGGACTGGGCTTAGCTAAAGGTGTTTCCCATCCCAACAAAGCCAATTCTTTCTGTTCAAACTTGCAGTTTGCCCCAACACCAAGGCTTGAGAGGAAACATGGCATAGGTGCTCTTACATCAGTTTTGCATGAATTTTGCAGTGTAGTAGGGAGATAGGAAGGTGGCTGGAGGAAAGGGATTTAATAGTACAAGCCTGACCTGCAGTTTCAGCTCCTCAGGGCTGTCATCAGTGAATTCATGAGTGTTGGGGTATATAAACCAGCCATTAGGCTGTTCTTGCTCAGTGCACAAGACCTTGCCCTGTGCACAGCAATGTAAGGTCCATGAGCATGCACGGCCAAAAGAACCTTCACTTTTTCCCACCTGGTCCACAGTCATGGAGACTCAGAGACACAGATTTTGCGCTCAGTGACATCCACAGCAGAGAGAGGGAAGGTGGTGACACTCAGGTCACCATGCAGGTGAAGCATGGGAGCAAGGAGTATTCCATCAAGAATCCATCAAGGAGGAATCCATCAAGAGGATTTTTTCCTCTTGCACACGTTCCCTGCTTAATAAAATCAACTGTGTAATGCAGATTAGCTACAGGAGTTAGTTCAGATGCTCCATGGATGGGCTTCTCCAGGAAGGAACACCCCTCACCTTGTCCCCAGGGATTCTGTTGCCCGCTTGATGCTGGCCTGTGGAAATGCAGTGGCTTTGTCTCAGAAGGGCGGCAAAGGAAGTTGTGGGGAAAGTTGCTCAGGCAGTCATTGCCTCTCACAACCACATAAAGTAGGAAAAAGCGTAACAAGCCACAAAATAGGATCAGGCTGCTCCCTGGAGCAGACATGGCGCAGACCCCAAGAAAGGACAGACCTTGCATGGCCACTGGTGCTGATGGCCATGCGTGGTGTGTTTGGAGACCCTCTGATCCTTGCTGAGGCTGCTGGGTTCTCTGTGGGCACTTGTGTGTGGGAATGCAGAGAATACAGACAGAAAGCTCAACCCTGTCCTCCCCCCAGTTCATCCTTGTGAGCAATTAAAGGACCAGTGCCTCCAGCACTGGCTTTGAGGATTTTGCCTCCTCTCCAGATGATCCACAGAACCACTCTGGGATGTGAGAGGGGAGAAAGGAGGGTTACAAGGGCTGTAAATATGAAAGTCTGGAAAATAAATCTTCTCTCAAGACAGGGAACAAAGTGTGGAAGCAAGATCCAGATTAAAACAGAGAACTGAGGGGATTCCTAAAGAGTGGACAGATCTTGTGATACCATCAGCAGCCAGGATGCCTTTCTGTAAAGGAGGTGTCTGTGTAGACCTGGGAAGGTTCATCTTCTCTTTGGCTTAAGAACTGAAGAAAAAAATTCTGTTTCTCTGAGAGAGCTATTTAATCACTCTTATGCCCCTGTCCAGGATACATAAGCAGGTTCTCACTCCCAAGTTCACATTCTGTCCATGTCCTACTTCTGTGCTGGGCTGAGACTTGGCCAGGCATTAGCCCCCATCACAGCTTCATCTCCATAGGAAACAAAAGCCCAAAGGGATCTGTGCTGTGCTGCAGCCTGGACTTGCAGCTCATCAAGAGCAAGAGAATTGCAATGTATTTGGGGGAACCAGTGATATTTGTCCTACTCAAACATCCCTTCAAGGTTGCACATAAAATTGACAGAGCTTCATGCTCTCATGCTTGCTTTTCTGATCAAAGACCCAAACTCCTGTTTTTCTGTTCAGGTCTCAGCTGCATGCAGGTATGTGGCTATAGTGACAACTGCTGTTTTCCTTATGTAGCTTGAAGGCTTTTCTTTCTGAAGAATCTCCTCTAGTTACTCAGCACCTTATGTCTGCTAGCTTTATGTCCAAAATGTGCTTGATTTTTGCCACTTTTTTCTTACGTTTACTCTTGATTCATATTCTCTGTAATGCATTTCAGTGTTGGACCAATGCACAATGTTCAAAAAGAGCAAGCAGTCTGCATGGAAGAAGTGTTGTAGCTTTCTAGGGCAAGCACATATTTGAAGAAAGACTACATGTCTTTTTAAGCTGAAAGCATTTCTACCTCTGAAAACAAATCCAGATGATGTCTATGGAAGGGTTCAGCATCCTCTTTGGGTGAGAGAAGAGTCCTTTCCCAGTCTCACACATGAAAATAAGCAGTACTAAGGAAGATCCCTCAAACACCAGACCTGAGCAGGCTCCTAAGCTCTTTTGACCACTGGCTCTTGTCCACCCTCTATTCTGCAAATCTTTGCCTGTCTGTGTGAGTCTGCTCCTCCTGGACCACTCTATACTCAGGGTGCCATATGCCACTGTTGTCAGCACAATCACTGCAGTTCCTTCATCTTCCCTATCGAGAGGCAGTGTCCACAAGGCCAGATGCACTCTGACATGCTCTGTAGTGCAACAGCAGCTCTATCATGCCCAGCAATAAGCAGATTGTTAAAATGGAATCTACTTTGCTTCTACACTAGCTGCTCCGTGTGTATATTAGGATGTGGTCAAGATTTTCTGTTTATCAAACCCAATTATTTTTGCAGTTGAAAAGCCTACTTGTCCATATTCTTTATCTGTCTTAATGTGCATACAGCTTCCTTACAGGTTCTGCTTGGGCAACAGCCCTGACCTCATTGCAGGCTTGAGGGTGGCTGTGGAGACGGCATAAACCCACAAGCAGAGTCTTTACACCAACTTCATTTTTAATAGGGCCCACTCTACACTAAGGCACTGCTTGGTGCAGCCTTATGCTGTTTATTTGTCTTGTGCTATTACAGAAGATGGTAGGTAGGAAGCCACAACATAAATGAATACCTTAGTCTGAAGTAGAACATCACACAACCATGCCTAAAATCAGGAATACAGAACAGCCACTGTGGAATTTTGTTTCTTTTTTGATTCGCTCTTTGGAGGGACACATCGAAGAGTTACAGAGTGTAAGTCTGGGTCAGAATAAAGACAGACATCTCTCAGGTTTCTTGTCAAAACTGAAAAACTAAAGCAGATCATTTTGGGCTAACCCAAGTGTTACACTTAATGGGAATGTTTATTTTCCTCTGTAGTGATAAAAACCTATTGAAATTGAGAACACTTTTTAAAACAACAACAACAAAGTCCATTTTGCAGGAAAAAAAGCAAAAAAAGAGAAACTTTATCCCCCAAGGTTTGCATTTTTAAAGTTAAGTTAATCATTAAAAATATTAGAACTATACATTTCAATAGGTAAAAGGATAACCCTCAGTTCTAATTGGATTTTTCCACATGAATTTTTTAATATATCAATCTTCTCCTTAATTCTTTTCCTGAGCGATTTACAAGTAGTAGAAGACATGTCAGTTGTAGCATGTGGAGAACACTGGGTTGGTATATGTTACAAGTTCGCCCAACCAATTCTTTGTGAGGACACTTTCATCTTCTCTTCACTAAAATGGCCTTCCCAAATACAGAGCAAGACTTCAGTACAATGTCCAGCAGTCCATGATTTTCTTATGGTGGGTAGGATTCTAGCTCAAAAGCAGCCCCATCAGTTTGCACTGAGTAGCACTCATGCTCCCAGAGTAAGTTAATGCTCTGTGAGAGGAAGCTACTGCTCTACAGGAGGAATGGGTGAGAGTAACGGGCTGAACTAAATGAGGCTTGCACTTTCAGAGCCAGCAAAGGTGACTGTGCTTTTCTGTTTAGGAGCACAATCCATTCAACAGAAAGTCTGAAGTGACTTTTATCTTTTTGCCCCTTGGGAAAGTATTGGCTCTGCAGTGTTCTGGGTTGTTTCCAAATCAGGAGAAGCAAGGAGTTGCTTTGGCCAGGGGGTGTGTTGGAGGTGTCTGCAGTGATAGGTGAGCAGGCCAGGCATGCCTCTACCAAGAGACTTATTTTTTTCGTTATAGTATGCACATGCAGAGCTACAATAATTGAATTACATGTTAACTCACTGCTTCAAATCTGCGTCCTTCTTCTATCCTTTCCTCTTTCCAGGGCCAGGAAAGCAGGACTCCTTGATCTAGTAAACCAACATGAGTTTAAAGAGCTGAGTGCTTTAGGAGATTTCATCCAAGTTCTCACATAATGTTGATCAGTGGCACCATAGTGCTGCCGACTGTTCTTCATCTGGTGACAATGTGGGGTCTCCTGATGAAGCCAAACCTAATGACAGCAGCCATGAAAATAAGTTGCAGATGGATTTTCCAGCTGTACTTAGTTTTAGCAACCATGGGCAGGGGCATTTAGTAATGAATAAACAGGACATATGAACACCATGGGAAGTAGTATCCCATAACATTCCCAGAAAGCATCCATCCCTATTGAAAGTTTTCCCATGTAGCTGGGAAAGCACAACTTTTCTTTACCAATGACCAGGCCATTAAACTCTCTGAGGGTGGGACCAAATTCTCTTCACAGTGACCTCTGCAAGACTGCCAATGTAGTGTTCGGTTTGGTTGGTTTGATCCTGCTGGTGTGGGGCCGCTGCAGTGTGGGAGATGTTCAGTCAGGGTGCCATAACTGGAATAACATGGGAAGGCTCCACAGCCTGTGAGAGTGAGCCAAGGCTGAGATCCAGCACTGTGGGTAAGGCAGGCAGGAGATGGGCAATCTCCTCCTGCATCCACCATTGCCTCTGTTGTAAATTGCAATTTGTATTGCTAACTCCTGACATTCAAAAACCATGACTTTACACAAAATGGACTTGGTTCTAACTTGGTTCTTGAGCTCTGAAAACAAATCTTGGGACTTCTTTGTCTAATGGGGAATGATAGAAATACAGTTAACTTGGATTTCAAATCACAAAAGCTGAGATTTTTCACCCCCAGGAGTGGAGGTTTTAAGAAAAAAAAAAAACCAAGAAATTTGGAGTAGCTTCTGCTAACTTCAAGAGATTTGGCAATATTGTGCCTCTGTGATTTCCATTAGGTGTTAGTCCTCAAGGCAAAAATTTGTTCTGAATTGTTAATATTTGCTAAAAAGTAAACTAGAAACAGCCTAGTACACTGTTTTGACATAAATGCAAAGTGAAAAGCCACGTTTCCTCTACAAATACAGGAGTGCTCCAGCAGATAAATGGTTGTATCATATGATGTATCCATGTAGGAGAGACTCAACCTGTATGCTGGTCATAAACCTGAGGAGAAACATAGAATTGTTTGTGTTGGAACGGACCTTAAAGATCATCTAGTTTTAACCCCCCTGCCATGGGCAGGGACACCTTCCACTAGACAAGGCTGCTCCAAGCCCTATCCAACTTGGCCTTGAACACTTCATGGGATGGGGCAGCCACAACTTCTCTGGGCAGCCTTTGCCAGTGTCTCACCACTTTCATAGTGAAGAATTTCTTCCTAATGTCATATCTAAACCTGTCCTTTTTCAGTTTAAATCCATCCCCCCTTGTCCTATCACTAAATACCCTTGTAAAAAGTCCTTCTGTAGATTTCTTTTAGGCCCCTTTTAGGTATTAGAAGATGTTATAAGGTCTCCCCTGAGCCTTCTCTTCTTCAGGCTGAACAAGCCCAACAATCTCAGCCTCTTTCCATGTGAGAGGTTCTCCAGCCATCTTTGTTGCCCTACTCTGGGCTCACTCCAACAGCTCAGTAGGGAAGCACCAACCTGCTCCAAGTTCTTTACAGCTGCAGTGGGTGATAAGGTGAATTCAGCAAAAGCACATCTAATCTCAAGGCATGGGCTGATCTGATTTGTATGAGGTCTAAAATAGGAAAGGCAGGAGAGACCAATACTAACAGTTTTTGTCTGAGTCCAGCCTCAAACATGTGACAGCACAGATCTTCCAAAACTAGTTAGGTTAAGAGCTAGGTTCCATCAACAAAAAAATTGCTCAGAAATCATGAAGTTGCATAAAATACAGAACTTTTATTAATTGTGTTTTGAGGGCATATGTTAGGATTTCAAGCTCTACTAAAAAACACAGAGATTAAGAAATGCTCAAAATAAGTAACTAGACAAAATAGTGTCCCCATTCTCCTTTTTCAGGTGACTGTTTGTCTCCAGAAGTTGGAATTTTAAGTATCAACTACTGTGAGAAACCTGAGGCAATTGCAAGATGCTGAGGATGCAAAAATATTTTGAACAATGTGAAATTAGGAAGATTAAACACTAGATGGAGTAGTTGGACTAGAATGAAATTGAAATTTGTTAAGCAACTCTAGTAACAGTCTCTGTAAATATTTTTAAATTGGTGGCATAGTATCAATTAGTAGCATATGAGAATATGATCTCCAGGAGCACTGGTTTAGGGAGTTGGATGAATGCTGCTGAATTCTTGATTTGAAAACAGTCACCCTTCTGGTTCTCCCTTCAATTTCTCTGCTGTGAGATCCCAAAGCCTTGGCACAAAGAGGCAACAGGTGAGCTCTGCATGTTGCTGAGCTGCAGGCATCCCTCAAATAGAAGAGAGAAAACAAGGATCTCTTCCCACTCTGCAGGAAGCTGTTCTACTTATCTCAGGTCTAAGAAGGGAGGTGACTCTCTGTGTGAGCTCTTTTTTTCCTTTTCCCCGCTCTCTTAGATTGTAGTGATACTTCAGGAGGCATTGATGCTACTGCTGCCTTAAGTATGCCGTCTACCAACACTGCAGCTTGTCTCTTCATTCCCAATCCCTGCATCATTTCTTCCATTTGGTAGGCACTGCTGTCCATGCAGCTGCCTGCTGAGACAGGTTGGGGAGTTGGTGCAATGGAAAAGGCCCAAAAAAAAAACCAAACAGGATATAATTGAAATATGAGACTCAAACAGCTATGCAATCTATGGGGTAGAGATGCTAAGGCAGGGATGAACACTTGTGGGTAGGGGAGGGAAGGAGGGGATAACAGCTAATGAAGAGGTCCATGTTATAGATTCATGGAATTATGGAATGGTTTGGATTAGAAGAGACCTTAGAGATCATCCAGTTCCAACTCTCCTGCTATCCAGGCATCTTCCACTAGACCAGGTTGCACAAAGCCCCATTCAACTTGGCCTTGAATACTTATCACAGCCCCTGCAAGATGTAGAAAGCCCAGTCAGGATCTGTGACCCTATTCCCTCACATACCCAGACAGAGACAGAACATAACACCCTGGCACATCACTGCAAGGTGAAGGTAAAGCAGTACCTCAGTGTGCCTGAGCAGACCTTTTGCAGGAAGAGGTTTTACACTCACTCTCCAGCTCTGTGTGTGGCTGCAGAGAGCAGCTGAGCAGTTCTGTGCTCTGGGTACCATTTCCACATTGCCACATTGCTCTTCACAGTGTGGCCATGGCAAAGGGGTTGGCAATCCCCTGCCTCTGCTCTTTGTCAAAGGCTTTCCAACCCTGAGTCATCTGGATTTCCAGCTCCAGGCTGCCCTACCTCCCAGCTTCTTACCAAGCAGAGGGTACAATGTGCAGCCTGTTTGTGAAATGAGGCTTCAGAGGCCTAAAACAAATTGTCCTCAGGGCCCAGGACAGTGGCAGCCATTCTCTCCCCCAGACGGCCCTGTGAGGACAGCATTTCTCAAGAGCAGCAGTTGGCGAACGCGCTTTTGACCTTTTCAACTTGTTGTGTTGGTATCTGGCCAAACAATTTAAGTATATCTGTAGCGTGTGACACTCAGGAAACAGGAATGACATGCATGCTGTTTCCTACAAAGTAATAAACTGCCTTTTGTGGTGGAGTGAATGAGGTCTTTGCCACTGATGGCCAGATGCCCCCCTGCACTGTGCAAGCACTGAGAGGAGCAAAGAAAACCTTAAGGGGCTTGAGAAGCTCAGACTGGAGGGAGGAACAGAAAAAAAAAGCCTTTTTTTTTTTTCTTTCTTCCCTGTAGGTCACAAGTAGATCCTCATTTCTTCATGGATTAAATTCTGACCCCAGTACAGCAGGGGATTTGACACTGACAACACCATGGCCATCATTCTACCCCATGTAGTTTGGGGTCTTAAACATGAAAGCAACAAAACAAAAGCTGCTCCAGGGCTGCTGAACACTGTGTGTCAGCTCCTCTGAATCCTCTGTGGTTGATCTTCAAGCCAAAACTTCCTCCAGGGGTTTGTCTCTTCCTCCCAAGGACAGAAGCCCAGATCTGGTCGTGGTGTGCTGTAGCCACCACTCCAGTGTGAGCCTGACAGGAAGGTCAGGTGGTAAAGTCAGCACCAACCAAAATCTTTTTAAAAGGTTTTTCTCAAAAAAATAAGACAACAATATTTGCATATTCAAATTACAGTGCTTCAGAAAATGTTTGAGTTCAGCTAAACTGAGGCAGATTTTCCTGGAGTTGCTTTTATATGGCTGGAAAAGTAGGATTTTTGGCTACATGGTGTTTTGCACATTGACATGGTGGCGTGCCTGAGGTTAGGTAGCCATTGGCCATAGACATCAAAACTATAGTTGCCAATAATCCCTTTCTTCAGAGCTTCTCTGCTGGTCAGGAAAGAGATTTGGTGGGTTGGAATTTGAATGTCTGTGGTAAAGGAAAGAATTTCTTGCTGTGAGAGTAGTCAGACTCTGGAGCAGCTTCCTAACAAGGTTGTGGAGTCTCCATCTGTGGAAATACTCAAAACTCAACTGGACATAGTCCTGAGCACTCTGCCCTATCAGACCCTCCCTGAGCAGACTGTTAGATGATCTCCAGAGGCCCCATCCAACCTCAGCAACTCTGTGATTCTGTGATTTAAAACACCCGTGTTTTTATTTGCAAAATCCTTGGCTGCCTTTTTGGGCATGTTTCCCATTGGATCTCTGCCCAGCACCTGCTCACAGCCCTGGAAACCATGCAGGTGGCTTTGCAGGTGACTGTGCAATGGCTTGGCAGAAGCTTATTTCACATGGTGCCCAGCTGCTTGCTGTGCCAGCCTCCTTTCAAGATGCTTGTAAATACAGTATTCATTTTCTCATGAGAGGGTTCTCTTCAGGTGAAACGCCTACTTCCTGAGTTGACCCTGGAGAGATGTTCTTGTCTACGCAGACAAGCTCCCATTATGTACTTGTGGTATTGGAGCCATCATTTACAATACAAAGCCTATTTACAACTTGTATCCTGCTTCCACCTTTCCAAAGGTTTGTGTCGTGCATAGTCTTTATGTCAGTGCTCTGGACAAAGAGGAATACTGCGTCCATCTCATTCTCCCTTTTTGGCTCCCTCCCTGTTGTGAAAATCCTCAGTTCAATGGCCACCAGTGGCAAGACTTTACTTGTTATTTGTATTGTATAGGAGGAGCTGTTGTCTAACACATTAAGTTTAGCTAGTATTTATGCCATATTTCTTCCCACAAACCCTGTGGGAAAAATATCTCTTTCTTACAGGAAAAAGGAATAAACCTGACCCACATTGAGTCTCGACCTTCCCGACTCAACAAAGATGAGTATGAATTCTTCATTAATTTGGAAGGCAAGAATGTCCCAGCACTGGACAAGATCATCAAGTCCTTAAGAAATGATATCGGAGCAACAGTCCATGAGCTTTCACGAACAAAGAAGAAGGACACTGGTAAGGATACACTGACAAGGATAACATTGTCAAGGAATGTTTACATCACATGTAAATGCTGATTTCTTTTTCCTGTAGCAACAGAGTTCCTTTTGAATCTGTATGGCTATATTTCCCGAACTCTGCCTATTTTGCCTGTGCTATAAGATTTTTCATTTGGAAATTTTCTGTCAATGTAAACTGACTTCCTCCATCTTTTGCCTTGCTTCTGCCTAGTTCTCCTGGGAACTGGTGTTATAGTGTTATGTTGTCATCTCTCTGGTTGGTTGACAGCACTCTCAGTCTCTTAAATACAGCATTGTTGTGGTAGCTTGTTGCACTGCCTGCAGAAGTTATCAGATGTCAAAGGATGATTTGAGTTACAGGCTAAGGGCTCAACTTATAAATCCCTAAGCAACAGCACAGGAGGTTGTAGGTACATCTATTTTCTGCTCTCAGACTCTGCCTTATTTTAAATTAGCTACCATTTATATACACAGCTTTGTGCAAGTCATGCAGGGTGGCAACTTTTGTCCTTTATCACACCTGTAATATGAGGGAATAACAGGGGTACAGGTGGGATACGTACCATCATGTTTAATGTAGATAGATTAGCTTATCAAGCACAATTACATGTTCCCTGAATCTCTGACTATCATTCCCTAGCCTTTGGACCACTGAGCACTGAAAGTCACTGCAGGGCTTGTGCACTTTCAGACTTTTCTTATGCTCTCTGTACACATGAGAACTTTGAAGAAGAGAGTAAACAAGCATCTCTGTGGGATGCACTACATCTGTTTAGTTACTGTGTGCCCTGATTCAAAAAACCCACATAAACTCCATCACAATTTAAGAGGGCAGTTCCAGTTCCAGCAAAATCTACAGTTGCATACATGGGCATGGCTTGTAGATGGTAGATCAATTCTCTCGAGTAATCCAAGCCTTATTCTGCCTCCTTTTCCTTCCCACCCCATCCCCATAATAAATCTGTGTCTGCTCAGTACCCAGAAGAGTAAAGCTTCTACAGTGCCATTTTCTGGAAAAAATGTCACCTACTGAAAACTGCCTTTCACCTTCCTAAGGAAGGATGGGTCCCTGAAGTCTCTCAGGGAGGTCACCAACGGAGTGTCCTGGAGACATTTACACTGACTGGTTCATTGTGTGACCCGGCTGGGGGCCTGCCCTATCATGAACACTTCTCCCAGAGAGCACTCAGGTCAAAAGAAGCTGTGTATTAACTTTTAAGTGATACAAAGACCCCATGAACCCAGTCATATTTTGCAGTCTTGAAGTGTTGTGAAGCGCTGTCGTAGTGCCCTTCCCCTTGCCAAATATCTCTGAGACCTCACAGATCACTGGCACAAACTGTGGTGTAGCAGAGGCAACAAGAACTCAGTCCTGTACAAGGTCTGATATGGGATGGTGGCATCCTCATGGGGCAGAGGGAGGGATTATATTCCTGTGCTCCCTGGGGCTGGTTTGCCCCTTTAAACAGCTGGATTCACTTTTCAATTTGGCCTCATGGATCCTGGCTGTGGCTGCTGCAGCCTCATCCTGGAGACCCATGTACCTCTGGGCTGAGATGAAAGGAGGGAGGAAGAGTCCTATGGGTGACTGCCCACCCTCTCACCGCTATCCCTCACACCATCCGACTCTCCACTTTTGGGCCTGTGGATGCCCCTCACTCCTGCTATAGTAAGTCTCTGCAATCCACTTCAGTGGAAGCAGGAATAACTCCTCATTACTGTAAGAAATCCCAGGGAGGTCAGTCGTAATTCTGACTTTGGAGGGAAATAGGAAAGATTTTGCAAGCTGTATTTCTACTTGTCAGAAATTTGCTAGAGTTGAGGGTGCTTGGTACAGTGGTGGCTGCCCAGAA
The DNA here is from genome assembly GCA_032466535.1 of Forpus xanthops. Classification (NCBI taxonomy): domain Eukaryota; kingdom Metazoa; phylum Chordata; class Aves; order Psittaciformes; family Psittacidae; genus Forpus; species Forpus xanthops. Next base: position 35,118 of record JASSUY010011540.1, on the reverse strand, counting down.
TCCAGTCTGAGACATGACTAAATGCCTTTTCAGATAACAGATGTGATTTTAATAGGATTTCAGACTTTAAATACTTTAGGTCTGGATCTTCCTCTTCCTCCCTAGGAGCAACATGAAAGGACATTAATACCTTCTTGAGATCACTGCTGGTAATCCTTTTATCATTTCCTTTGTGTCCTACCCATGACATTACATTTGAAGATGAAAAAGAAGAAGGCAGATACTCTTTGGAGTCAGTTCTCTGCATTCATGAGATGAAGGGACAAAAGATTGATTAGATGATTTATGATCATGTCAAATCAATTCTCTTTTGGGGACTCTTTTATTTCCAGAAGAAAGCTACAGGGCCTAATAGAAGTTGATATTACTTTTATTTTTCTAATTATTATTAAGAAGTTTATGACAAATTTATTAATAATAAAGTTGTACATAAGCATAGGCTAGATTCAGACAAAGACACAGCTATAAACATAGGCCAAGAAAGGCTTGTGAGTGAAATTCTGACCTCATAGAAGAAAAACTCCCATGATCAGCAGTAGGATTAGGATTTCACTGCATATTACTGTGTTGATCAAAGGCTTTTAGAGCTAGATTATCCTTTCAGTGTGGCAGAAAGGGACTTGATCCGCTTCTGTTTGAAAGGATAACTTGTGTTTGTTTGTCAGTTTCAGTAATTCAGAAATAGTATAAAGTGGGAGCAATTTATTGCCAAGGAAATAGAGGAAGATTGATATTTCTTTTTGCCCTTTCCCTTTTTCTTTTCCTTTTTTCTTTCTTTTTTTCAATTTCGACTTCTGTCAAGAGTAGTAAGGGTCCAGTCAAACTGAAATCCCCAAAGAGCCATATTTTGAAAGGTCAAACAAGCCGTGCTTAGGGGATGAACTGTGGGTGGCACATTCTGGGCTGAGACAGCCCTACAAGGGCAGAGTGAGATTGGAGCAGCCTGAGCTGTAGAAAGTGTGGTAAGATGCTCTCCTTCATCAGGGATGGCATTAACAAGCAGCAGGCCTTGTGGTGCCTTTTAGGTCATATTGCCTTTCAAATGTATCCTCCAAATCTGGTCACAATCCACAGATGTGTTCTGTGAAATTTTATTCCTAAAACACAGAATGAGAGCAACATATCCCCAGGGAGAAAAAGCTCAGAAGTATGGTTAATGGGTATATTGTCACACCCCTGTCAGTGGGCAGGTAAAATCTGGGAAGGTTTTGTCCTGGAGGCTGTCCAGGCTCCCATGGGACCAATTGTTTCATTGCTGTCTAAAGATGATCTCGGCCCTTCCTTGAAAAGGATTAATTTTGTTCAAGCTCATGATTTGAGATAAAAAAACCCAAACCGATTTTTCTCAGTTTCCCATAGGAATAACACTGTGCCATTCTTGGGGCATTGCTTTGTGGACATTCAGAGGAAATTTCTATATTCTTCCCCTTCAGTACAGTTCATATTAAACATGTGGGTGTTTGTAAACCTTTATCGGGCAAAGGTTAAATTAATGTCTTTTTTTTTCCTCTTTTTTTTTTTTTGTGGTCATTTCAACTGCTTTTAGGATCTTCTCTCAATTAAATGCAAAATAAATTTTTTTTTTCTTTGACAGACCCAGATAGTTATAAATGTGAGATTTGGATCAAGTGCGACTTTACTTGAGAGCAGGCTAGCAAAATGACCTAAATTCAAAGGTACCTTTAGAGCTTCAGATGAGATAGATTAACAGTCACAGGGCCAGAAGTCTTTTGTAGAGATGGAAAGATTTGTTGTGAAAACAGTGTGTCTCTTCATGGCTGTTTTTGGAAACAAGCTGAGTATCTACAGTTCACTTGGAGCCCATGAATAAAAGAATTAAATATTATCCTGTTGCAGCATTAGGGAAATGCAGACAATTTATTGCATTTCTGAGACAGGCTGGGAGCTGATATTGTGTAGGGGCCTTGTTTGCTGGGCCTCGTTTGCTAGACCCTGAGGCTGACCAAAGCATTTGGGACTGTTTAAAAAAGGACTAAACCTGGGCCTCGGACTGTTATAAATTGCATAGACCTGTCTTTGACCCTCTTCACAATGGTCCGAATGGAGGAGTTCTGCAGAAGTCCTCACTGCCTCTGCTTTGCTGCTTCTTATATAAATGGCTTATTAGCATTCTGCTAAGCATTTGACCCCATGATAATTTGGTCACCACTTGGGTGTCCAGCACAACCCCATAAATGCTGCTGTTTCACTTACAGACAAATCAATATTTATTACTGATCAGCCCATGTTTGGTACTCAGACCTTCACAGAGGCCCAGTGTTGCAACAGCTTCCCTGGCAATTCATTAATGGCTGCGCAGACAGACAGTAAGTCTGGCTAACGGGATGGAGGAGGATGTTGCAAACAAAATATGGGATAGTTTCACAAAGGGAGTAATCTGATTTGGTCTTTTAAATAGTTGCTGGGAGGGCTGGGGATAGCCTCCTGCACACCACAGCTAGGCAAAAGACCCAGTAGCCCTTTTGCACCCTGGTCCCTGATGCGGAGGCTATGTGGACTTTGTGCAGAGCTCTGGGGCTATGATCAGGACCTTTGATTCTTGTTGCCACAAGAGCTGAGAAGACTCAGGACTTTCCAGGACCTGCCTTAACATCAGCTATGGTGATGCGAATAGCACTAAGAACCTCCAGGATTTCCCCTTCACAGCCTGCCCCTTTCTGCAAGCTCAAGCTGATCTCTTAGTGATTGTCAGTATATGAGGGAAAGAGGGAGGAGGGCAGGGATCTGCTGAAAATAGGTCAGGTATCTACAAGAACTGCACACCTAGAAGATAAGGTGCTGCTTCTGTGTTGGGTTGAAATAAGACACGTATCTCCACACCTTGACACTGTGTCAGCCTGGGAGTCAGTATGTCCCAGGGTTTATCACGGGCTCTGCACCAAGTCCTCTGGAGATCCCGAGAATAAAACGTATTTAATGAAAGTAAGTCACAATTATGTATCTATTTTATCCACTGAAGCTGCAATGATTCAAACCTTGCCCTCCTAATATCTTTCTGATTCAAGGCAGCAAAACCCCAGAGACATCACTGCTGAAATCCATGGCAGACTTCAGCCCCCACTGATTTTTCTGCATAGCCTGAGGCCTTCAGGTCGTGGTGTGTCCCTGAAGATAGTGGTTATTCACTCTAAGACTGACAAATCCTTTGCTGTGATGCTGCCAGAGAGCTTTTTTTGCCAGTGCCTAATCCAAAATTTATCAGTGTGCCTCACCCCAAGCTGATCGTGGTGAGTCTGAAGCACTAAAAAGTGGAGCACTTCCCTCACCATCACATAAAGCTCAATGCCAGAGCTAGGGGATGAATCCAGTGCCTGGCTGCCATATCGAAAATTGGACAGGATGGCTTGGTGTGCTCGCGCATCGCATGTTGTGCGTAGTGACTCCCCTCTAGGACTCAAACACACCTTTTTCTACTCTGACTAGTTTAACTCAAGGGTTAGAAGTGCACGAAGGGTGCTAACAGCAAGGTGAGAGAGTAATTCTGGAGAAACACTGCAAAAGAAGTCAGGTTTTGGGACGATCTTCCTGGGACCGCTGCTGCCATCTAGTGACTTGTTCAGGTCTGTTCTGTAAGGCAATGCAGGTTTGCTGCTCCGGAAGAAGGAACCGAACCCCGCTTCTGCTGGGTGGGAGCGCCGGGTTTCCGTAGCCAGGCACCTCCGCGGGCTGGCAACCAGCAGATGCCTGCCCTCCCTGCCCTACCCGAAACAAACTGAGGGCTCTGAGCGGAAGTGTTGGATGATGGTAGGACAGTAGTAGGTCAGGGGAGGTGGGCACTGCGTAGTGCTGAGCTGTAGCAGCCGAAAGCATGCCCTGTAAATGTGCTGTTGTTGCTCTGACCCCTCTGTGCAGGTGCCTTGCTGAAGCCCAGTGCCACAAGCGCCCTCCCTGTTAGACTCAGCACAAAGCAAGGCTGAATAGTCCTGGAGACAGTGATCCTCTTATTCTGTAGGTGGTCTGTCAGGTTTGGGATAAGCCCCATCAGAATAGCACTGCAGGGAACTTACGCAGCAGCTGCTGGCTGGGGATCAGGTTCACTTGGCATAACCCCCAAAATCCAATGGGGAGGTACGTCTGAGTGGCAGTGCTCTCAGCCGGGCAGAGAGCCACAGAGGGGAACGAGCTGTTTTCCAAGCATTGACTGAACAAGTGACATCCATCTGTGCAAGAAAGTCACTAAATGAACTTCAAACATGTTACTGATAGACTGCTGAAAGCCCCTGGGACAAGCAGGCTTATGCACGGTATTAGCGTTGAAATCCATGTTGCTGACTTTTGCTCAATGTGGAGACCATATGGGGCATGACTGTACGCCCTGTGCTTGGGGTGCATCCTTAGGTGGAAGTGTTGGTATCAGAAAGGAGAGCTGACCTGGGATGACTGCCCCATGTACCTCATGAACTGCAAAGAGCTTCTCCTTGTAGTGCAATTGCCATGAAGACACTTGCCTTCTGCTTTCCCCTATCTGAACACATCACATCTGTGAAGATCTGTGATTCTTCCTTGACCTACACCTTATGTCCTTCTGTTAGGGGAGAGTCACATGGGCATTACATGCTGAATAGTCAGTGTGGTCCAATTTCATACCTGAATTGTTCTCTAGGCAGTGTGTATAGTGAGTTACTAGGAAATAGGTAACCAGATCCAAAATGTCAATTAAATGAATGCATTATTGTATAATGGCTACAGTAATACAATGACAGTCTGAAGTATTAGGGTGCATCCTAGCTTGACTGAGGCCACCAAGTAGGTGTTTCTTAGAGAAAGATTTTTGGAGGATCAGATAACCCTGTATCCTTCTTGTTGTGGGGTTTCTTGCTGTTCCTTTAAAATGGTTGATTCCAGCTACTGTGAAAGGAAACACACTCTGGAAAAATTCCTACATTTTGGTAAGCCAAGAAACCAGAATAATAAACAGAAAACCATAAACATTATAAGCCAGCTCTGTGCCAAGAGCTAGACACTCCTGATGCTCTGTATTCTTCCAACAGTGCAAACCAGCCACAAATTCAAGACGACTTGCAGGGCTTGCTCTTGCTTCCTGTTACAGGGAAAGACCATTGCTGCTCAAAGGATTTAGACCTTTGCATATGTTTCTTTATATTTATGATGAAAAGAAGGAAAGACCAGAAAGCAGGACCAAACCAAGTAATGAAGAAACATACCACTCTATTTCTTTTCTGTTTTGTAGTGCCATGGTTCCCAAGAAGTATTCAAGAGCTGGACAGGTTTGCCAATCATATCCTAAGCTATGGAGCAGAACTGGATGCTGATCATCCTGTAAGAAAAAGAGCTTTATGTTTTTAACATGCTTCTAGTTATTGGGATAGATGTTTCTCTCATTTACACTTGCTCTGCTTTCAGACAAACCTAGTAGACTAAATCTCACATGATACAGGACAAGAAGAATACAACGTTTGTAGGATCAGAATCAGCCCAATCCCTGGTTATGAAGTAAATCAGACTACAAGCTGCTTTAATTTGGGCAAATGCCAGGAGACCTTAGTAGTCACCAGACCACAAGGCCACCACAAGGATACCTCTAGCTTGTGTGGTACCTCCCATGTGGCTCTGATATGGTGACTTTAGACTCATTTTGTGAATCACTAGCAACTTTAGAGGCAGCATATCAGAATCCAGAGATAAGAAGACTGGGTTTTTTTTTTTTTTTCATCCTTGATTATGTATACACGATTGAGCTTAATGCTTTGTTATGTGGTTGTTCAATCTGACATGGTTCTTGTATTGTGTGGCACAACAGAAGAAAAGGTCCTTGTTTCAAAAAGTTTGTGGTTTAAATGGTAGGGTCAGAAAGTTTTGTTCATTGGTTTGGCTGAGAAAAATAAAATATTCATCATTTTTTCAGCTTTTCCAGATACAAGAACACTTTCTGCCTCTATTCCCTCTCCAAGCAAACAACAACTTATTTTCATTTGTCAAAACACACTGAGTTCCATGCAGTGCAACAGAAATTGCTGCTATTAGTTTAATTGAGATAGGGTGATTATAAATAAATTACATGCAGTGCAACAAAAATTGCTGCTATTAGTTTAATTGAGATGGGGTGATTAGTCATTCACTACCTATTGCTTAACTCGAGATGTGTTATGCATCATGTACAATGATTCATGATGTTCAGCATGGTCATATGAAAGGCAGAATGAAAGGAGATACACTGAGTCAATGGCCCCCTTGTGTGTCATGAGGGAATAGATCAGGACTGTATTTGAAAAAAGAAACAAAACAAAACAAAAAAGATGTTAAAGAGAATGAAGCATCTCTGCTTCAGTTCCTAGAATTAGTTAGCAGTTTATGCCTTAAAAAGGAAACACAGCTGCTGGGGTAAATAGGTGTGACAATATACAGAGTACATAAAATAGAAATTAAAGGAGCCTGTGTTTTTAATGGTTAAGTGATATGGGGTTTAATCACAAATACCTCTATGCCAGGCTAATCTTGGACAGCATATTTTTAGGCCGCTGGCTGCCCCTTTTTGACTTATACTGTTAGATCTCTATTCCACTTCAGCTGCCTCCTGTACTTGGTTGTACAACTTTGTGGTTGCTCAGTCCAGCTGTGCTGCGCACTACAAAGAGATGCGTACATGAATTGCTGCAGCGCCCAATGAGTTGTTGCTATTTGCCCTGCAGAAGAGTGTCCTAGCTTGGAAGGACATTTCTCTAATTTAGGTGTTGAAGACACTCCTAGCCCTGAGGAAATCTGAGTCTAAATAGGAGGCACACTGAGATAGGAGAATGGTTATCCTAGATGAAGATTTAGAGATTGTGTTTCTCATCCCTGGTTTTATTAGTAATTAGCTGAAAAGGTCAAGCTCCCAACCACAAGGTCTATTAGATATTCTTTGTAGTAATTAAATCCCTTCAAATGGTTGAATTTGTAGCGCAAATAGGACTTTTTTGGCCTGGTAAGTGCCTACTGTTCTTCTAACAGTTTGAAAATGAGCACCTCTAAGTGCTGTTCATGCTGAAAATCTGCTGAAAAAGTCTGACTGAGTTGATGATTGTCTTTCTAATTTGTCTTAACTTTGCTCCTCTAGGTCAGCCCAGCTGTGCCAGGAACTACAACAAGCTTCCTGAGAAACCAGAAGGACATGGTTATTTAAGTGCCGTTATTTCAATGTACTGCTCCCTGGGGAGCACCTTTTTGGCACTGTAAAGGAGCATGTTTCCTTTGTTCATAGCAAGCAGAAGTGAGAAAAAGAAAGGACTTGAGTGAGAAGTGCAGGGAGACTGTGGCAGGATGGTTGCTCTGGTGGCTCTGCAGACTGGGAAGGAGTGGAGCTTGGCAGGATGTAGGCAGCTTTCCCATTCTCCTTCCTGCACTTCTTGGAATGCCCCAGCCATACCCAAGGCTGCTCAGTGAGAGGAAAGTAGTTCACTGTTTGCATTCACGCAGGGACTGACCATTGCTGTTTCTCCTTAGGGGTTCAAAGATCCTGTGTATCGAGCCCGGAGGAAGGAGTTTGCAGACATCGCCTACAACTACAAACAGTGAGTGCTCAGTGCATGGGCAGAAAATAAGGCCACATCTCCTGCCCTCTTTTAGGGCTCTCACCCTCCTGGCAATATGTATTTTTACAAAATTGTCCTTTTGCTGTTATCAGCTGTAAATCTGCCATGTGTTTAAATCTTCCTGCTCATGCATTTATCCCCAAATTGCAGTAAAACAAAAGTAAATTGTTCCAGGCACATGTTCAGAACATCGCTTCCCTTCCTTCCCCACAACACTCCTCTTCTCCAGCTTTGTTGTCTAATTAAGCATCAGACTCTGTTGCTACTACAAAGACCTGAGCTTTGAATAAAGCCGTTTCTGGTTTTCTCCCCATTAAGCCAGGGCTGGAGGAGGAGTACCTATCATTTACATTAAAGCAGGAGCTCCAAACACTATAAAAATAATGAATAAGTTATGGTTCTGATGCTAATCCAGTGCTTGATACTCTACTTTTATCATGTCTGACCCAGCTGCAATCAGCAATTTGGGCTCTCATTTCCTAAGAAAAATAAATAGAGATAATAAATTCAGTTAGAACAGGCTTGCTTGATTGCTTTCAGTGATCAGATCTGGTGGAGATAAAATTCTGTTCCCAGAGTCACTCACACGTTTACATCAGTGCTATTGGGCCTGTGTCTTGCTGGGACTGGAAAAATTGTGATTGCAAAGGATAAACTAACATATATTGTACATTTTGGGGCTCAGCTTTTCACAGGACTGCAATGACGAGATAGTCCCTGAGCCAAAGAGCTGATAATCTAATCTCAAAATCAGAAGCCAAATTGGACTGATTGATTGGACTCCTGGCGGGAGGAGAGGGACGTCCAAAGTTATCAGACTTTGTGGGAAGTATCTGAAAAGGCAAATGTACTTAGCTTGTGAAGGTGATACCCAGCTAGAAAAATGAGTTGGGTTTTGGTTGTTTATCTTGTACTCTTCTTCCCACCATCAATTTTATTCTTCTGTGCCCCCTTTTTTGTACCTCTTCTGTCCTCTTTCCTGCTGCTGTTTGCCTCTCTACTCTGGCTTTGCTCTTTGCTTCCTCTCCTGGTACATTTACCTATTGGTTTTGTTGAATGCTTAATTTCCCTGACTTCTCTTTTCTTTGCTTTTAGCTTGCCTCTTACCTCTGTCTTCCGTTGCTTCTAGTGCTGTTGGTCCCTGTAATATTTTAATTGAAATTTGAAAGGTTTCTAAGCCATAGCTTCCCCCTGTAACCCTGGAAGGTGGTTGAGGATTACGTAGGAGTGCTATAGAATAACAATCCCCACCAATCTTTGTAATTCAACATGGTGTTTAAAGCTCCATGGATCAAGGAGCGCTGATAGAGAGACAGAAAACGGTAGTGTTCCAGAGGAGCTGCCCTGCGGCTCAAGTAAAGAAGAGGGAGTGGGAGATGGTGGGGTGTCATCAAGAGTTTAACAATGGGTCTCTGGGGATGGAAATCTCCAGCATTATTCCAGCAGTGATGTTAACCCTATTAAGTTACTTAAACCCCTTTGATTTTTCAAAGCTGTTGGATTCACCTAAGGCCCTATCATTGTTGCAAAGGAATTGGCTATTCACAGGAGTCCAAACTACATTGCTTGCGATTGTCTAATTCCTGCTAGATTCAACATAAACTGAGCACACGGAGGCCTGAGGGTGGAATTTGACTCAAAATTGCTCTTTATAATTATAAAAAGTCAGTCTGGCTGGAGGCTGCGTCTGTTACAGCATAAAGTACCAATCAGAATTTCTTTGCCCCTCCAAGAAACAGTTTTTTGGTTTCCGTGTTGTCACCAAAACAATTAATGCAATGTATATTAGAGCAAGAAATACATCAGCTGCTCCATATCTGGAAATGCAAATAAACTGAAACCAACAGCCAGCAAATATAAGAACAACTTGCTAAGACAAATAAGTACTTACTTGTTTTCACCACGGTAACACAAAGAATTGCTAGTATCTCAACTAAGGTCAGTAAAGACATTCTCAGCCTGTGTCTAGGGGCAAGTGAAGCTCTTTTTACACCTGCACATCAGACCAAAACCGTCTCCCCTCCTGCACTAACAGCTTTTGGCCAGTCCGTGTAGTGGTGCTGAGTATGATGCTGGTGACATAAACAGTTTTTCTGTTGCTCTTATGGAGTGTATCCATTTTCTTTCCAGTGGTCAACCTATTCCTCAAGTCACCTACACAGAAGAAGAAAGGAAAACTTGGGGCACTGTCTTCAGGGAGCTGAAAAGTCTCTATCCAACTCATGCTTGTTATGAACACAATCATGTGTTTCCACTGCTGGAGAAGTACTGTGGCTACCGGGAGGACAACATTCCCCAGCTTGAAGATGTTTCAAAATTCCTGCAGAGTAAGTTTGCAACATTTAAAAACTACAAAAACAAATCAAAGGCCTCAACTGTCAGCGGGGTGGTGCTCCCAGGGATGGAAAAGTGGTCCCTGCTTTATCACAGGCTCCCCATGGGGCTTGAGGGAGCACTTAGCCTATGTCACAGATCCATCTCTAAACCTTCCACGGAAACAACAGTACAGATGCTCAGATACTGTGATGGTGGTACACATGGGTAGAAAATTCCCTGCTTTTTCAGAGTTAAACTCTGTTTAACATAAAAAGAGCAAGCAAAGCAATTAACAAACTTTTTCCACTGTGAGGAGTCTATATAAGGATAAATCAAACACATGATGCCATCCTTTTGTCCCTTCAGCCTGCACTGGATTTCGCCTGCGTCCTGTTGCAGGCTTGCTCTCCTCTCGGGATTTCTTGGCTGGGCTGGCATTCCGAGTATTCCACTCAACACAGTATATTCGCCATGCATCCAAGCCCATGTACACACCAGAGCCGTAAGTACTTTGGTGCACAGTGTGTAAAGTCGCAGCAGGCTCAAACCAGGGTCAGCCCAACTGATAATAACCATGTGGGACTCTGGAGCACTCTTGAGAACAGAGCTAATGGAGAGCAGCCAAGTGGCTGCTCCCTTCTGAAAACATTTTTTGGAAGATTTCTAGTCTTTTTAACAAGCTTCCTCCTCTTCTTCAAGTTCTCTTGGGGTGGATGAGACAGTTTTGCTACTGAAGGAATGCTTGTGTGGTGGCTGGGATGCAAGAAAGAGCAGTGTAAAAGACATTTAGCACCCAAATAGTGGTGTGAAATCTAGTGCAGGAATGACTCAACATATTGCATGAAAGCTTCTGGCAGCAAGGTAAAGGAAGACCAGATCAGTGATCCCTTCTCTTTTCCAGTTTCATGCTGTAATATTTCACTCTGTCCCTGTCCATTGTCCTTTTCTATGAGCCTTTTTCAAAAATCTTCTTCCTCTCCTTCATGTTATTACAACTCTTCCTCTCCTCCCTTATCTTTCCTTTGCTTCCTGCTTCTTCCCACAATCTTTCCTTCTCTATTTTTCTATCCCTCATTTTTCTGATTTTCCTCCCTTCTTCTGATTACCCCATTCTCGTCCTGTACAAAGCCATGCTGAAATGTATTCCAAAGGCCTGGCCTTCCTGGCAGCATCTTATTCCTCTCCCTTTTCCCTCTTGCCAAATCACTTCTCTGTCTTTGAAAAATCTAGCTGTCTTTAGATGAGTTCTTCCCCAAACATGCCTGTCAAGCTGCCACTTGTGATGAAAACGATCTAAGGAAGGGCGGGTTCCTACCTTGTAGTGGGAGGCTGTGAGCCTGAATATAGACTGGAGTTGAGCTCTTGGTGTAAATGTTGACAACGTGGTGAATTGCCTTAATAGCCTGAAGTTAATCTAAAGAATGTTCTTGTCCTTGAGACTAAAAAGTCCATGTTCTCTTTTGTGGGGTGATTTTTTTTCTGGGTTTTTCTGTGCTGAGCAGGCAATTGAATGGATGCTTTTTTCCGTAAGCATAAATAAACAATATATCAACCTTCCTCTGAGGGATGCATGATCATAGAAGCACTGAAAACCTTGGAGTGTGCATGCTTTTCTATCATAAGAAAATTTTGGAACATTTTCCCATGATTCTTGAGCATTATTTGCTCTTAGGAGGAAATGCAATGCACTCTTGATTATGTGCTGACTCTAGGGCATTCATCCAGCGTTGCTGGACTTTTACTAATTTAAAGTTATTCAGATGTCATGTTTTCCTGCAGTGATATTTGTCATGAACTGCTAGGACATGTGCCTCTTTTTGCTGATCCCAGTTTTGCTCAGTTTTCCCAGGTAAGTTACTCAGTGTTTATAATATTCATACGATTGAGCACACCAAAGACTTGGTAATTCAGAAGATGAGCCAAGAGCTACGAGTGTGGGGGTGGATTCGCCTTTAAGCATACTGTTTAAGAGTGGCTGAGGCCGATTTATTTATTGCTTGAAGTCTTGACACAAATCACTTACCTGAACTCATTCACTCAAACTCCAAAAGTCTGTCTTCTGTGAGTTGTTTTTTTGCGGCAAACGCTTTGCAAAGCTATCATCTAAAAACACTTTTGTAGATGCTGAGCCTGCTGAGCAAAGTTAAATGACTCATGAGTCACATGAATTATTGCCCCGTCATGCAGTCTAAATGTTAGGGAAAGTGGAGATTTTGTTTTCTATTGAAGCCACAGAGGATGCTGAGTAAAGTGAGGAATTGCCCCAGCTGCAAGCATGGGAAAGGGCTGGAGAGGAGCTTTCTCTTTGGTAGTGTTAACATCTTTGGAAAAGAAGCCAAACCTTGGTGAAGGAGTAAATTTTTGGCTGCATCTTACCATAAAAAGACACAAAGAGAGAAGGAGGAAAAAATAAAGAAGAAAGAGTAAAGATGAGAAAAAATAAGAGGGAGGGAGGGAGGGAAGGAGGAAGGAAGGAAGGAAGAAGGAAGGAAGGAAGGAGGGGAAGGAGGGAGGGAGGGAGGAAGGGAGGAAGGAAGGAAGGGGGAAACGGAGGAAGGAAGGGAGGAACAGCAGTTAGGATTTGACATGGTGATGTCTGTTGCCATGCTTTTGGGGTGGGGGGTGTGCTCCAATTTTTGCATTGTGCAGTCCTCACTGGGGCAAACCAAGAAAGGAACTTGATTATATAGTCTTTTGTGGCTGTCTTCAGAATCCAGCTATACCTCCTAGGAAAGTCTGTATTAACTCCCAAGGTATGAACAAACTCTTTCAAATCATGCCCCATCATTCAGAAAAAATAGCTCATTCAACACTCCAGGAAAATTCATGCAATCACAGTCCCACAGAACAAAGAGTAATATTTAAGGTGGGTGGGTGTTATTGATTTACATCCTTTTGACCATATCATTCTCTCAGATGTGCATTGCATACTTGATCAAAAGCCTGTCAAAGCAAGAAGAGAATTGTATTTGACCTCAATGGGCTTTGTACTGGGCACAAAGGATCGTGCCTTGTAAATGACATTTGGACAAGACCTTTTGTTCATTTCTGGGGAGATTTCTGGTTTAAAATTGATGTTGCATGATAGGAACATGTCCTGTAAACATTTGTGTGTGGTAGTAAGCGATGGTAACATTTAAAATGTGAGAAATTACATAAGACAAGACAGGAAGAATGTTTGTAATAAACAGCTTGAAGAATAATGGTTTATTGTTACAGGAAATTGGACTGGCATCTCTGGGAGCTCCGGATGATTTCATCGAGAAACTTGCTACGGTAATTTAATTAATGAGGGTTCAATTTTCCAAAGAAGTGCCCTGTGTTGTCTTAATTCTGCTGCCACTGAAGTCACTGATAGAACTCCCATAGAGTTGAATGGAAACAGAGTGAAGCCCATGATTGGAAAACCCCACCCTGAAACAATTGCATTAAAGAAAAATAGCTTTGGCACCCCTTATTCAAAGTGACAGATATGATTAAACACAGAAGCCCAGACAAGATTTTCTCTAGCACAAACATATTGGGCAAGAAGAGATTACATGTTGCTACATCCCTACAGGAAATTTCAGGAGGCAGCTTCAGTAGCTGTTCTACCTGCAAGTGTCTCTTCTCTTCCACCCTGCCAGGTAGATAATGTCCTCTACAGTCAGTGTGGCTTACCTGAATCCTACTCTGAGGCTGCTGAGACCCAGAGTTGCAAATTTCTAATGAAAACAAGGGTATGCCTCTAAGATTAGTGTCCCCAGCACCAGCTGACCTGGGCAAAGCATTGCACCATCTTTACTGCTTCTAATACATTAGTTAGTTCTTCTGAGCCAGAGCAGATATACCTTCAGAATGACAGACCAAGAAACCAAGCTAGGCCACACACCATCTTCCTTCAATATTGCAGTAACAGTCCATTCCGTCTCTTGCTGTTGCAGTGAGATGCCTTCTGTGTGAAACAGGACACAGACTTCTGTCAACTAAGTTTCAAACTTTAGTCAGCTAGCCAAAATGAAATTTTATTGCTATAGTTTCATTGTCTCTGCTCTGCTGACAAATGTAAGCACAATAAAACACAACTGTGTTTGTCAGAAAAATGAACTGAATCACGGGCACATTGAGTCTAGCACTGTACCCCTTCAGGAGAAGAATTTCAGTCTGTGGGGACATTAATTTCATTTATATAGTTGATATTTAACATATGGCAACATTTTAAATACAAACTTAAACTCCAAACTTAATCAAGTCAATGATGTGCACTTATTCTTTTTGATCAAGGAATCTGACTAATTTTCTTTTTAGGTTTATTGGTTTACAGTGGAGTTTGGACTGTGTAAGGAAGGTGACTCACTCAAGGCATATGGTGCAGGGCTGCTGTCTTCATTTGGGGAGCTGAAGGTGTGTTCTATAAAACAGCATTTCAAAGATGTTTATAATTGCTCAAATTTCTCTTCTGAATGTATTCAGATTCTTATTTTGCTTCATACTTTGTGCACAGAAGTAGCATGAAATGTCATTCTTTACTGAAGAGCTCTAATAAATGTGTCAGTGTATACACACACAGGGGACTCATTTCTGCTTCTTTCCTAGTAAATGACATTGTCATTGTGTTCCACAGGAACAACCCTTTCCTGTCTGAAACTGGGTGGTATTCAGTAGCTTTATATTTCTTTCTCAGCACTTTTAAACTGAAATATATTTATTACTTTTTTTGCTTGTAGTATTGTCTATCAGGTAAGCCTGAGATTCAGCCTCTTGTCCTGGATAAGACTCCTGTGCAGAAGTACTCTGTTACTGAGTTCCAGCCAATCTACTATGTTGCTGAAAGTTTTAAAGATGCAAAAGAAAAGCTAAGGTAATCCACTCATTCCAGAGAAGACCCAGTTTTCTGTCCATTGCCAATACAGTGGTTCCTATTGCCGTAATAAGTCTTGGGTTGACAGCAGTGTTTTGAGAGATTTTAGAAAAAGATGTGCAGTGCTTAAAAAGATGAAGCAGTTGTTACCTTATGCATAAAGCAAAGAATTTGTGGTTAGCTTAAGAATTCCTGTATAAACAAAATGCAACAGAAAGCTATTAGTCCAATGGCAATGATACTAAGATGTTAAGTATCTAATAATGCTATAGTTGAAAGTTGTAGAAAAAAATATCCTAGCATCTGCTTCTTTTCCCTGTCTTTTGTGTCTTAAGTCAGTAGTTTCAGTCTTGTGGTCAGGGATGAAGCTGTCAAGTAATCAGCATCTTCAGGTCTTCAGAGCAGGACTGTGATGTTAATTAATAGAGTTTCTTCCTCTCTTTTGTGAGAAGGTGGCTGGTGTGGATGTTTTCTTTCTTCCTCCTCATCCCAAGGTTTCTTCAGGGCCATTTCTATGTTTTCTGATGTGCTTTACATCTTTCTCTTTTTACGTAGGCCTGCAAATCTGTGTTACTTTACTATTTATGTTAATTTTTTCTTTGTCTTTTTTTCTCCTCAGCTCCTAAGTTTGCTTTACTGTGAATAACTGACCAGTGCGGAGCTGTTAATGGCCTGGGGACCATCAGCCTCATTCTATGCTCTTAGCTTTAAGGCCTCTGTTCTTAGCCCATGCTGGTACTCCTTTATGGTACTTAATTACTTTAGGATCAGACTTAGTTTCCTATGTACAGTGTAACTGCTTGTGATTCCTGCCTATATGAAAAATAGTTTAAAAAGACATTATAGTGCAGAATTAGTCAGAATTAAGAAAAACTAAAAAAAAAATAAGGTAATAGCTACATGGTCATTAGACAACTGCTATTAAAGCAAAACAAAACTCCAAGCAAGCCTAATAACCCCAGTCCTGAGGCGTGTGTGGTTACTTTTATACAGAGCCTCCAGCTTGTTACCAGCAATGTGTTTACAAGACAACAGGGCTACACAGTAAATCTTTCAGTCACCTGTGATTGAAATACAGATTCAGTTCCAGTTCAACAAGATTTTGAAAAAAAAATGGCCCAGGTTCAGCCCTGGTTCTCTAAACAGGAATGGTTCCGATTGTATTTGGGGTTCATCTTGGGTCTTACCTTACAGCAGTATTTCTATTTCTGGTTAAGAAAACCACCACTATATTTCTGGATGTTAGCCAAGCTTCTAGGGGTTAGCTTTCATTCACATTCCACAAATTTATCACATGGAGATGCCACACAGGGACTTGTCCCAGATCTACAGTGTCTTTTCTCTCTTTCTTTTTCCTGTTCAGAGATACACATACTGACACCTAAGATATTCTGCTGCTCCAGGCTTCCCTGCTCTAAGGTCTCCCTAGCTACCTCCCCTGCTGCTTCCTCAGTCTTCATAAGCCTGCAGCATCTCCTTCTGCCCTTTTCTCTGGTGTAATACCTGAGAAATATGGTCTTCTCTTCTGGTTTGTGCTATTAATATCTTGCACACAGTTTCTATCATCTTCTCTGTATACTTTAACTGAATAGCAAGTTCCCTGACAAAGTGGCATATGCAGCCTTGCTCTGTACAAACTATCTTGGAAATTCTCTGTTTCAGTGACCGAATTGGAAAGTGGTTAAACTGAAACAGAGGCCTGCAGGTTGGTCCCGTGCTTCTGTCTGTGGCTTGCACCTGGACCTGTGTGTTTGTGTGCAATAGAAAGCCTCCCTGAAAAATTATTCTGAGGCTGACCTAAAATATTTCAGCTCAAGGCATTCATCTTCTAATTAGGATCTCACCTTCAGCTGAGATTTAGGGAGACTGGATTCTAAGGTGGATTTCTCGCCCTTAGAAAAACTGGACTGATGCCACAGAACACTTTCATCATAGCCAGTATAATTTTTTCCACTGTCACACCTTGTGGCTCGCTCACACTGAATTCTATTTGAGACAAAGGCCTTAGCTGATAATAATTAGGGCTAAACTGAAGGAACAATGTGGAGGTGGCATCCAGCATATTCCACTGCTCTGGGCATAAGGGACTTACCATGCTGAGTCACAGTCTGTATAGTGGGACTACATGATCAACTCCTGCGTGCTTTCCTTCCTCTTTCAGCAATAACTTCACTAATTCAAAGCAGATCTATAAGCCAGTATCCTGCTGGGGTCTACAAGGAGCCTGGAACAATAGCTCTGACTCTGACTATTTCATCCCATTCAGAGTCCTCCTTTCCACAGTTCTGTGGTTATGCAAATTAATGTTTTCAAAAATCTTAATGCTTCTGCATTGGAATTAACTATTTTGCAGCAGGGAAGGCTGCAAATAAGGGGTGGCAAGAATGCTGCTTCACTCCATTGTCTATCTATCTCCTGTCTTTGTAATGACCTAGAAGCCATTACCAACCATTCCAGAAGTTAGCACTCTGCTTGCTCCTTTTATGCCAGGATGTCATAGGTACTTGTCCGTATTTTCTCAGAAATTGCAGATTTCCTATATTTTGCATTACTGAAGGGAAAATGAGGTTTTCAAGTTTGGCAAATCCCAGTAGCTGCATAGTTGGCCTATATCAGGAGCAGTGTTGCCATGCCAATAGCATAATTAGTCGTGTTTGGAAAACAAAAAAAGTAGTAAAAGCAAATGCAGATTCAAGCATGTTACAGAGTGCAGTATGTCTCAGTTGACTCAGCAAGAATTTCAGTTATTTCCTCTCATAGATTTTCTTATTCCCCTTATTAACAAATGCACACTCTAAGAAAAGAGTGAATAACTGATAAAAAAAAGGAACATTTCAAGTTTGTTTGGTTTTTTTGTATTTTTGCCTCAGGAAATTCGCTCAAACGATTCCTCGTCCTTTCTCTGTTCGGTACAATCCCTACACACAGAGGATTGAAGTCTTGGACAATGCAAAGCAGCTGAAGAACTTAGCTGACACTATCAATAGTAAGGAACTACAGATTTGTTTACCCTGATTTCCTCAAAACTTGGATCAGAAATAGCAACCACAAACCAGATTTTGTTTGGTTGCATTTAATGCTTTGAGCCTGACCAAGATAAAGAGGCACATATCTCCTTTCTCATGCAAAAATGCTTCTAATTCTATTCAGGATTCAAAATAGCATTTCCACTTGACTGTAGTTCGTTACATGTGAAATACCCAGTTTTAGTGACAGTGCTAGAAAAGGCCAGAAGGCCTTGCGATGAATTTTGATGGGTGGCTCTAGCTATCCTCAATAAAGAGCAAAAGGAAAAGCTTGGCTTTAATCCCATTTCCTTTTGCCATTCTAGCCTTTTTCCTTGCACATTTCCCCGCTAATACTAGCTAGTCTGTGGAGAACCAGCACCCCTGATCCCGTAAGCCATCCTTGTACGGCTGATGAAGGCAAAGGGCTGACTTTGCAGACCTTATTCCAGTAACACTCTAATAAATGTGTTCAATCCAGCATTTCTTTGTTCACCTTACTTTTCAGGGAATAAATGACAGAAAGGGTAAATATATACAGCAGTGTCAGAAATGGGCTAGCTGTAGAATTAACTGCTTTGTTTATTTCCTTTGCAGGTGAGATGGGGATCCTCTGCAATGCCCTCCAGAAGATAAAATGAAGATTTGCTTTAACATACAAGCCATTTTCTACTGACTAGAAGATGCCTTGTGCAACCCCACTGTTCATCTAGCCTCTATTATCTTCCTGTGTACTGCATTAATGCCTATGATATATATCTTAATTTCTATAGATTAGCAGAAAAACAGACATTTGCAGATGAACCTTGACACTTTTAGCCTTCAGACACTTATAATTTTTTTCTCACTAATGTATAAAAATGACGGTTTTTTTGGGAATCTGGGGAAAGCCTCCATAAGTCTTGTGCCAAAGGTTAACAGAAGAGAGATCTCCACCATGCAGAGCTATAGTCTGCTGTAGCTGTGAGGTTGCATTACCACACTGGGCTCACTTAGGCATACTAATTCACCTTGTTTTCTCTCAAAGTCATTCTCTCCTCAGTCCCTCACTTTTGTGTAAGTTCCTGTGGAGTCCCAAACTCTACACTCTTCAGGGGGTATAAATATACTTCTTAGCTCTCTGTACCTCTACTTTCACACACAAGCACCTTTATCCTGAAATACTCTTTTTTTTTTCCTAAAAATTTAATGTTGCCATTGATCCAAAGCATAGATGCTAGCAGAGAAGACAGCAAGTATGCTGCAGCCCAATTAACAAAGATTTATCACTGTGTATAGATATACTGTATTTGCACAGGCACTAATCCCCAAAAGATTTGTGCAAGTCAAGAATGCTGTATGCTGGGATGTGTCATTGGTCTGCAGAGCAGAGCAAGGTACTGAGATTGCTTTTTCAGAGCATGGAGTCTGTATCTCAGTACAGTACCCACAAAAAAGCCTCTTGTAAAGGCAAGTCTGCATGTCTTTTTGCAGCTGGATTTGAGGTCAGTGTGACAAGCAAGAAACCATGCAGATGTATTAACACAACATCAAAGCCTTATTAGACCAGTCTCAGAGCTGTGCTGGTTGAAATGTTGTGTAATATCATGGATTCTGAGCTGACTCAGGATCAGTCAGTCTACAGAAGGGGGAGACCTCACTCAATAGGCATACTCAGCTACTCACTGTGTGAAGGCTACCTTGTATTGTGTGTATCCTTGTCTGAAAGTTCTTTATTCAGCACTGTTACAAGGTGTCTCCTAACTTTCTGTACACTTGTAAACTGGAACAGAATGGATCAAAGCAAAGTAGAACAGTATTTCCAGCTTGAAAAAATTCTGCATCATGATACTAACATGATTCAGGAGTCACTTTTCTGTTGAAGATCCAGTGACAGAGAGGGATTTGAAAGTCCATGAGTTTCATGCTTGTAGTTTGAAAATCAATGGAGTTTTAATATAAACATCATCCTTTAGGAATATAGAAATTACAGCTGTTTCCATTATATTTATGGTGAGTTATAACATAAATCTAAAGATATCAGCTGGAACCTTCTTCAATAGAAATATATTTATGCAAAATGGTATAATTTTGGTGCTTTGAAGTAAGCTTTTTTATCTCTGCATCTTTTTTTATTCCCCTATTTCTCATGACAATGTCTGTGCTGATCTTTCAATACTGCTTGACACATATTTTCAGTGTGAAAGTAGCCCATATTTTTCTCTCTTAATATAATAGGACTCATAAGGTAACTCTGTACCACAAAGAGAAAATTTGATCCCAAGAGTGAAGTCTTTCAAACTAATCCTCAGGCAGCTCTTCAAACTTCTCTGTTTCTGGTTGTTGTTGTGAGGGACAGTAGCAGTAAATCTATAATGATACTGGGAATTCATTGTTGTCTTTTATGTGCAAATGGAATAGTTAAAGAATATCGATGCCACATATCTGATTTTGTGTCCCTTAATGCAGGTTAAATGAGCAATGACTCCAGCCAAAGCAGTCTAACATAGCTGTTCAGCAAAAGTGAGAGATGAAAGTTAAAACCAGAAAAATATACTGAAAGAAGATTTTCTTGTAGAACAAATTAGCTTTAAATAGTACACATAATGAGCATTTTAAAAGGTACTTGTTAATGGGAAGATTCTTATTTCATGCTTAAGGAAAATTAATGTTGTGTAGCAAAATGCTTTTTATATTATCTAGCCAGTGTAACTCCTCTTTGTAAGGTAACCACATAGGTCATTCGGAATTAAATATGCAGGTAGGTGGGAATGCCCATTAGAGGTGTGCCCCAAATCAAAGAAAGCTTTCTTGGACTGACTGACTATCACTCATCCAGTCAAGATTATTAAAGTGATATTAAAAAAAAAAAATATCTCTTGGTGTGTGTAATTACCTAGAAATGTACAGCAAAGCCTTGCTTGCTCTATCTTGTCATACTCTGTAAATCTTTGTATGCTACTTTGACTCACCTATCCCAAGGTAATCTGATGAGTAATCTTCCTCTCTCCCACTCTGATCACATTTCTTGTTCTCCCCATCTCCAGCTCTGTTTCAGGTGATCAGAGAAGCCCTCACACTAGGGTCTTTTTCTTTCCAGTGACCTTGGCCAAGGTCAGTGGTGGCAGGAGGGCTTGTCAGCACAGGTGACACAGAGAAATGGTCCCCTCTGGGTGTCTTAAGATGTGTAGAACTGGCAGCAGCCTGGAGAAGGGACACTTCATTCCCCAAAGGGCACAGAAATTATTGAAAGAGGGATAAGTACAGGAAAACACCACAGGAGTGCATTATTTGAAAATCTGTTTCTTTGTGGCTTCAAACTATGCTGGCAGCTGGCAGAGAAGACTTTCTTGATGTTCAAATGTAATCATATGAATTAAGCTAAATAAACAGAAATAAAAATGGCATATCCATCTCAAATTAATAGTGCATAGGTCATGCAGTATGGAGACACCTACAATAGTAAAAAATCAAAATTAGGCAGGTTATTTGTGGTTATCAGCCATTCAAAGCACTCACACCAGTGGCTGCAGGAGAGGGGTGAGCCTACTCTTGATGGGGGAGAGTCCCACCTTCTGCAGGGAGAATCTGCCTGTCTCCATGCAAAAGGATGACATATTGTGCTCCCTTCCTTTTATAGCCCTTTAAACTGCCTGACACCTCTCCTACTGCACTCCTAGAGGTCCCCAAAAGTGCTGAAAGCAGAATTTTGGGATGTCTCATCAGAGCTGACTTACATTATGAGTGAGACCTTCCACATGCATCATGAGCTTTATAGCCTTCACATACATGTCCAAGTGTAACTGGAGTAGGAGACCTTGTGCATTTGTTGCTTGTGCCATGTCTGTGGCCTGGACGTGAGGATGCATGAGAAAGACCCAGTTTGGACTCAGACTCTGCTCACCTTGTTTTCTTAAGCTTGTTTTCTTATGCCCGCTCTTCTCTCTGCTGCTGGGGGTATGTGGGAGTCAGAAGAGCCTTTTTCCCCCCTTAAGGTGCCCCTCTTCTTCCACTGCCCCATCCAGTTTGCAGCTGCAATTCAGTGGCCTCTGAAGTGCCTCCTTTCCCTCCCGGACCCCGCAAAGCAGAGGATGCTGAAGCCCAGAACCGGGCCAGGTTCAGCACCGCGGACAGCTGCCTGTCCTGCCCCACCTTGCCCTACTCTGCCCTGCCCTCGGGCACCAGCCGGACCTGGGATAGGCCCTGCCGAGGGACACTTCTTCCCATTCTGGCACTCATCATGCCCTGAGGAACCCGCAGTGCCTGAGGTCTGGGTGGGCTGATGGTCCTCAGAACGCTGAGACCTGCCTCCTGGGTACGGTACTCCAAAATTCACCTGGGGTTTGTCTGTGTCAAGCCAGGCAATAATGGGGAGATTTTCACAGTGGTTGTCTTGAGCAAAGGGGAAACATGGTGCAGCCATGGTCTCTGGAGATCAAAATTTTTCTGCACAGGCTTTATCTTTCCTTGCCACGGAGTAGGCAAAAGCAGTATAACATTGTGAGGTGTGACACAGTCACAGGATCAGGTAGGGGGCACATCAGAAATGGCTCCATCTGCAAAGGGAGGACAAAAGTTAGTCTTCTCTATAGGTCGGTAAGTTGACTTTCACAGGGGTTCCAGCACACTGTAACTTGGGGTATGAATATAGGGGTGGAATATAGGGGTGCTCATACCCAGAAATATGTTTGTAGATGTCAAGGGATACCATGCCCTGGCAAGAGCAGAGCTGATTCCCACCCTGAGATTGCTCTGCCAGCTATTAGAAAGATGTAAAGCGACTGTACTTTGCTAGAGATAAAGTCATTACAGAAATAAGTTCCAAAAGATGAGCTAAGTCTGGAGGCAGCATTCAGCTCTTGGGCTATGGGGTAGAACAGGCCAGACAGACCTTCTGGGCAGGAAAAGCTGAGAAGTAGGCAATAAATGCTGAGTCTGGCTCAGGTCTCTCTGTCACTCCCACAACGGTGCCTGTGCAGAGGGAACACCACTTAGAGTGGGCTGGGATATGGGGGAAGAGCCCTTTTTGTTCCCTGGGGGCATGGACAATGCAGAAGGGCCTCAGTGAAGTAAGAAGATGGGGAGGAAGGGCAGCCTCAGACATTGTGCAGTGCAGTCCCGACTAGGAGATGTAAATGGGGCTCAGGCTAATTCCCTCTCCACAAAGGAGCCAATCTCCAGGGTTTAACAACTTGCAGACACATTCAAACAGAGCAGGAAGGCCACGCTTTGAAGTTATACAGAGGAGGAGGATTATCTTGGGCTCTTGCGCACATCCTACGCAGGAGGTTTCCCTTGATGTGACTGGCATGGCCAACATAAATGTCTGTACATCTAACACAGTAGCAACCAGTTTGCTTCCCTGCTGTCTGTCAGCTCTGATCGTACTACCCATATAGATGCATTGAATCTCCAGTCCCACAACCTCCCCCGGTAATTGCTCTGGGGAAGCATTCACATCCTCACGCAGCTTCAATTCAACATCTCCAATGAAGACTGACTTGACAGGGATCTCAAGCCAAAAGGAAGAAGCCAGCAAGGAGAAGGAGATGCGTGGCATAGAGTCGTTGAACAGGCAAGGCAGCCTGGACTCCAACAGAGAGGATAGCAGGGCCACTCTTATCCTGACCTTCACCCTCTGCAATGTCAGGAAGATTGAGCTCTATAAGGCAGCCAAAGTCTTTGAGGTACAGACCTCACCATTTTTTCCTCCACCAAGCCCTCTTCTTCTGCCACTATTGCCTTTACCTCTCCCACTCTGCGTCAGCCCTCTCTCATCCATCTCATGCTCCCTGCCTGACTTATGCCTCCAACTGCCTTCCTCCTTTCTCATTGTCCCTATTTTGCTACAGCTGCTCGGAGAGGTCAGCTGTCCTCTCCAAGTTAAAAAAGATAGCGCTCTGGAGGGAGGAAGCAGCTGGACACAGTCCTTTAGAAGAATCAGCATTTTATTTAAAGGCTGTTTAGAGCAGATACTGATCAGTTATTTCTTTCTAGCAGTTGTAGTGGCCATCCACAATTAAAAAACAGGCCCACATTTCAAGCACTCAGATTGTGGGGATGTTAGAAGCCAATGAATTTTCTCTGCATATTTGGCAAGGAGATCCAGAGAACAAGAGCTGTAAACCATACACGCATTATATATTCTGGGCACTTGAAGTATCCCTGCCAGGTGCTCACTCTCATCTGTGAAAAATAAATAACTGAAAAGAGAAGTACTGTATATGTTACTTATTTTTAATCGTTTGCAATTATTTAATGATTATGGTGCTATTATGCATCAATAGATCTGTTTTCATTCTGCCAGGGTCCTAAGAGTTACCCAGCTACTCATTTGTTATTTCTGTACAGATGGAATGCTATAGTCAACAGCATCTCATCTTTCATCTCCATCTAGCTCTACCTAATTCTATGGTGTTTAATTTTTAGCTCTGCTTGTATTTTAGCTCCTACTGAAAATTCTTAAGTTTCATTGCTTAATATGCACTTTACTTTAAAAGAGTTAATAGCTCTTTTAGTCACCTTTTAAAGACATTGTAGAAGTGTATCTAGACTTACCTCGATTTTCAGTCTTTGGAGAAATTGCATCATATGAACATTTGGCTTTTGCAGACCTTTGAAGCTCAGATACATCACTTTGAAACCAGACGAGCCAAGCAGCCCAATAACTCTGCTGTTGATATTTTTGTTGAATGTGAAGCTCACAGTGCTGATGTAAGTCCCCTTATCACTTCCTTAAAGAGAGTAGCAGAGGATGTGAGAGCTAGCAGAGAAGACAAAGGTAAGAAACACAAGCATCTGCTAGTGCTGCTCTGTTTTTGTTTGCTTGTTTTTTTTTTTTTTTTTTTTTTTTTTTTTGTGAGTAACTTGTTAAGTTTTAGCTTCCTAATAGTAATTTAATTTGTTTGGAATGCAGGTGAGTGTGCATTCATTTTTCTTCACTGCATGACTTTTTTCCCTGAATTGGGGTACTTCCCAATGGGAATGATGTGGAAAGAGAGGCACTTTGTCACAGCCTGTGGACTTATGATCAGGTACAGGTTTTGAGGAGGTATGACCATAGATGTCAGGGCAGACATCTCATATGCAGTATGGTGCAGCCAAAGACAAAGGCTCAGCAAAAAATTCTAGGTAGGCTTAAGGCATCTGTCAGACAAATATTTCTTCCTTCCTATTGCAGGATTGGCCATAACTGTATGAAAGAACTAGGATTTCCCAATGTCAGTGTGTACTGGTAGACTTGTACTTTTGAGAGTCGTCTGTGCTTGGATGTGATATAACAGGGCTATAGCTGAATTTATGATTCATTTGCTAGAGATTCCTGGTCTCTTGTCAAAAATGAAGTTAAGGTGATCCCAAATGGACCTTTCCTGAACTGCAATGCATCATCTGTCTGACCTCAGAAAACAATATCAACTTTGTCTTTTCACATTAATTTTTTAAATTCATTAGTCATGAATGATGGCACTTAAAATGATCACAGTTCATTTCGGTCACCAGAAAAGATCTCCATTTGAGAGGAAAGAAACTGTTTGGAAGCTCAGCTAATGCTATAATTTTGCTGGGGGGAAAAAAAAAGTGCCAGAAGGAAAAAACTTGAAGTCAGGATACCTTTTGAACTGCTTTATTTTTAGAAATTTCATGTTTTCATTTTTAAAGGCAAAAAAAATTTAGGACTACTTTTTAGACAAAGTCAAAATATTGTCTTAAATCCAAATGTAGAAATAAATTTGTTTTTCTGTCTCAAACAGAACATCTCATTTGGAATAAAAGGAAATTTTTTTTTGCCTTTACTCCTCATTAAAAGAGAGGTTATCATTGCAAGATAGTTTTAGATTATTTTTTATCCAGTTTGCCACTTTGGTTGGCAGATGAATTCAACTACTGACACACAGTGACATGTAGCTGAAGAAAACAAAAGGCTTGTAATTATCAGCACAAATTTTATTCTCTGTGCCTTTTAAAAATTATTTAATCCATTCTTATTTAAGTCTTGCTGCTTTCTCTCCAGTGCCCTGGTTCCCTAGGAAAGTCCAAGATCTGGACAAATGTCACCATCTGATCACAAAGTATGATCCGAGTTTGAAGCATGATCACCCTGTAAGTTTAAAATCACTGATATTTCACTTTTTAAAAATAAACTGTAGAAAAAAATTGTTAGGAAAATTTCAGTAGTAAGGAAATATTCATGAAAGGACAATAAAAATAAAGGACCTGAGAAAGTCTGATCCAAGTGGATTTAGGGACTGCAGAATGAATAGCAATATTGTGAAAAACTTATGCGCTCTTATTCACCAAGGTACTTATGGTTAACATCAGACATACACTGAAGTAATTTCTATTTCACATCTTCTTTAGCCTAAGTTTATATTTCATTGTTTAGTTTAAAAATATCTCATTTATTGTTTCACCCCTGCTATTTTTGAAGTATGCCCACTTTGTACCTTCAGGTTCACAGAGGAATCAAGTTCCCCAGCCTTCTGCTTTTTGTGTTTTCTGTGTTTTGACCTTTCATATATTCCATATCTGCATTTTTAAATTTCACACATGCCAGGAATCTTATTCAAGTGCTGATGTAAAGAGGATGATATTGAGGACAAATGGCAAAGAGCTACTCACTAATAAATACCAGGTCCTCAGATCCCACAGAGTATTATGCTAAAACATGCAAAAATTATCTAGACAGAAAATAAGATAGATACATGACTTCAGTGATTATGGGTAACTGAACTGAGATTTAAATGTGACTGGAGGAGCTCAAAAGGTCTAGTGCTTTCAGTTTAAATCAGATCTAAAGTTTAAATAGCAAATAAATTGGAAATATTATAATCCTAATTTACATTTGACTTTGCACAAAGTGTTTGGAGCCAGGACTTTGCCCGTGTTTACTGATAGTACTCAGCAAAATATTGTTAAAATGTTTATGATGGGCTTTCCCAAGGAGTTGTTAGTTATAAGTGAGCTGCAAAAAAGGCTTTACTCATAATAGTTTTGTGCTTGTATGCTCAGTGTTGCCATAAGCAGAAATCCTAGAAGAAGGAAGAGGAAAAATGCACTGTACTAGTCTTTCTGTAGTGATGATAATAGGCAGGCAAAGTACTGGAAGCCAGCACTTATTTCTCATGAGTTTTCCAACTTCAGTACAGATGAGATATGAGTTAGGTTCAGGTGAGAAAGGGACTCCAAATGGCCATTTGTTGATTGACAAGGTAGGTAATGAAGATGTTGTGAAGTGTGCTGACAATCATCACAAAGAAGTGATGAATGGGAAGAAACAAAACCACAGACTTTGCACTGAAAAATGCAAGGAGAATTTAGATGGGTGCCAACAGAATCTGCAAGATTGTCATTCCCTTCTTGAAATGTCTGAATTCTATTTAGACCCTTTTGTTAACTTACATATGTTAATGTTAGCTATGTACAGTTCTTTGTGATATGACAAAACTTTCCAAGTTTATCTTCTATTCTTGACAATCATTTATTAAGATACAGTGTTATAGGAGAGCTTCACATCCTCCTTAGCCACTACATCTTTAATTATTCTTAATATCTTTCTTATAGAAACAATACAATTGCTGGTAGTTTTCCTGATCTAGCTCTGTAGCTGTTTCTCATGAGACAAGCGAATGCTCATTGGGAATTTTCTGAATTGGTCTAAATTCCCTTCCTTTGTCACTGCATAGAGGTGTGAGCACTGAAGAGGATGAGAAAACACTAGGGGTACAGGGTTACCAAAGTACTGAGTAGGGATAAATCTACACTGCAGAATGCAATGCAATGTAGAAATACCTAAACTAGAAACAAGTTTGTTCAGGCACTGAAAATCATTTGTCTGTGGTAGGAGAAATCACAACATGGGCTCATTTACTGTCTCATTGAGCATGGCTCAAAAAGGACAGATTGGAGGAAAGCACAGAGCTGATGTACAACTAGTTCAGCAAAGGTTCTTGCAGATATATTTACTACCAAATAGGCGGTTTAGGCAGTCGATCTCAACAGCTTTGCTTCGTTCTTTACTGTCTCTTTAATGGCCAGGAAAGCAAACAGATGACACTGTGACACCATTCTCTGGGGCACACTGGCAGTGGCTGTAGTGGTCTCCCTGAGAGGTTCCTGCTTCTCAGAGCATGGGTAGAGAGCCCTGGGAATAGTAGGGACAAAGATGAGAAGTGACAGCATCAGTGCTTATCTGGCCCAATGTCTTTTCTGTGTGCTTTGCATTGACTTGTTACAGTTACTGACAAGCAAGAGTGACATCTGAATGAACATAACACATGACAAAAATAAACATCAGGATCCAGTTCTTTCCTCAGATTCATGCACACAATACTCATTAACTGCAGTATTACTGATATTATTGCTACACTGAAAATTATGTGAATAAACCTAAGGGACAAATTTGGCTTGTAGTATGCAAAGTGGTTCCAGTAAATTCTGAATATTTTAGAATAATAAATATTTGTACAGTGAGGCTGATCAACGCTGCTTTCTGAGATATATTAGTAACAGAGTGCCAGATTTCAGATTTTATTGCTATTATGAATGACGTAAAATTCAAAGGAATTTGATTCCACATCTCTATTTGTATTCAATAGCTGCAGATGCCTGCTTGAAGATCAATTTCTAGTAAACACAGAGGGGACAAAAAGAAAACTACAGTATTTAATAAGTGAACTGCCCCTTTAAACAGATACCACCAAATCTGTCTTTATCATTACAGGTTAATAAATAGGCAAGGAGGACTTGAGCTGAAAGCCTGTCCTTTCTACAGATTCTAATGATTTCTAGCCAGTGAGGACCCCTCCTTAACCCAAAGTGCAGGGTATTGTGCACCTGTCAAGGTGGTACTAGGCTTTGTACTATCATGTTTATGGTGGCCCTATATTGCAACCTTCGTGCTTAGTGCAGGAGAGAAATGATTCAGAGATTCAGCTGTTCTGCCAACAGAAGGGACACTCCTACTTCAATTTAATTTTTATTGTGATTTGCATTTAAATTTGACTGTAAGTTTATTGGTCTGTGTTGTACTGTTTATGAACAACTCCAAAACCTTCCCATGAAGCCACATTACTTTCCTTCTGGTCACAGGGGCAAAATTTTTACCTAAATATCATGAATGTAACTGATTTCAGATTTTGGCTTACCCTGTTCATAAGGCTTAAGATTCATTGTGTCAGAGAAAACAACCTATTTGAGGCCTAGGCTTTCTGAATGCTTTTGTTAGAATTTATGCCCACAAATCTCTCTTAATGTAAAACTTTTTAAAAAATTGTTTTCTAACTCAGGGATACACCGACCTGGAGTACAAGAAACGGAGGGCATTCTTTGCTGACCTTGCCTTTAATTACAGAATGTAAGTACGAGGCTGCTGAAGGGAAACTTCAGTGGTCCACGTGTGCTTTCAGACATCTTTGTGTACGAGAAATACCACAGATTTAATATTTTGTCAAGGTATCAATGGGGTCATGTTTTAGAAAAGAGAATTCAGCCACAGAAGCTTTCACTCTATATGAAATAGACTTTTCCTACAACACTGCAAATACGTCTTAAGATGAAAATCTTAGTATTGCATTCACATTTCCTTTGGTGTTGTATTTTCTCTTAGCAGAGGTGTTTTTACAATGTGACTTCTTTATTTCAATTTTGGAGCTCATTTTAGGGTTTGCCCTGAGCTGAGGTTGATGTTTTTCAAGGAATTATATGGAATAGTGCTTAGGAACATATTTTTGACAAAGATCTATTTAATATTTTTGTTATTTATTTGACAAAATGTCCTATCCATGTACCAAAAAACCTCCCAGGACTTGTGTGGGTGGCTAAAAGTATTTCTGACTTTGTGTAAACTTCACCAGAATCACACTGCTGTTTGATAGAGTCAATCAGATGCACAGGTAGAACTGGCTATGGATTATCATCTTCATGGTGTCCAAGAGCTCGTGAAATCTCCCAAGACTTTAGAGAATGCTGTTTGAGTACAGTTTTCTCACTACCACCATGTTGCACAGCTGATGAAACACAAAACAGGACAAAAGCACACACTGAACTAAGAGCCACTGAAGGAGCAACAGTGAGGAAGAGAAGACTGCCCACAGAGAAGTTAGTGATAACACCTGGGCAGCTCTCTGCTGCTGAGTTTATGAATGCTTCTCTGCAATATTACTGTGCTGATCACATCCTTCAGGGATGGACACTGTTTTGGTTGCTAGATTGCCTTCAGCCGAGGTAAGGGTAAGCCTGAAGGCTTCTTTTTTCTTCTGTAAAGCAGAACATGACTCCCTTTCTTACTCTATCCCTATTTCCCCCCCCCCCAGTGGAAGAGAAAATGAGTACATTAGAACCTACAGAGACTATGAAGTTGTTACACACAATTTTGTTGTTTCTGTTTTCATTCTGGCAAATATTCACGGTGCAGGGAAAGAAAATAATACTTAGAAACCAAATTTGTAATATGCTTTAAACACATACATTATTTCTTCTCTTCATTACAGAGGAGACCCTTTGCCTCGCATTGAATACACAGCACAGGAGACTGCAATTTGGTGAGTTTGCTGCTTATACTCTGGCTTCTGCCCCATTCCACTGCAGTTCCAGGAAAGACTGTCAATGTGAGACAGTTAAACCACTTTAATATCATATTTATCTACTTCAAATTTTACTGCTTGGTTAAGTATCAACTTCTGGTCATTTGTTTTGCAGAAAGCCATTCTCCAAGCTGGTCTTAACTATTCACTTTCTAGAGCAAAATATTTCTGTCTCCCTGCCTGCTAATCCTATCAAAATATTGAAAGCCAGAAAAATCTGGAACCATTAGTATAACTTAGAATCACAGAATCATAGAATAGTTATAGTTGGAAAGAACTTTGAGATCATCTAGTTCCAACAACTTCTTCTCTCTATTCTCTAATTAGCCATAAATATGGTGGTGACAAAAATGTCACCTTTCCAAATCTGTTCTAAGAAGAAAATGACCACTTGCAGGATGGAAGTTCAATGATAGGATGTAGCTAATCCAATGTTCATAGGACAGACCCGCCTTGCTTGTTCTCCTTCAAGTATTCACTGATGTTAATATGAATAGGTGTCATTCTCTCAAACTAAAGGTAAAGGAAAATTTGGAGTGTTCTTATGATGCATTATTTACACTGTAAAAAGTCCTTTGATGTCATATTAAACAATGGCAAGTGACTTTCTCATGAATGTAGCATTTCTGCACTGGGACTTTGTTTCTCTTGAAGATTTGGCATCCAAAACACACCCAAAGCCAAACAAAATTAATTAATTAAATTCAAAGGATATTGGTAGACACTATGTGAAATATGTGGCAGATCTGAAAGAAGACGGACTGCTTATTTCTTATACCTCTGTTTTTACTTTCTCCCAGTAGCTTTAACAAATGTCAGTAAGCAACAAAGATTACACATTTGTATGATAATACAAACATAAATATGTCCACATGACCCAACTACAGCAGAGGCGGAGGATTGTGCTACGTGTGCACATAATAAGAGGGAATCTTTGTTCAGAAAAATTTAAAATTGAAATTAAAAGACAGCCTAAAGTTGGGAAAAAGGAAGAATGATGACCACATTTTATAACTGCAGAAATGAAAAAACTGGAGCGTAAGTAGTTTGCCCCAAATTATATACAAAGTTTATGTCAATGTCAGGAATTAAATCCATACACTAGATGTCACATGCCAGAACCTCAACCACAGGGCAATCCTATCTCGTTCAGTTATCATTTAATTTTAAATGAAATCTACCATGCTATAGAAAGCTTGAGTGGTGTTGCCCATAATCCCATAAAAACCTTGTATCTAACTCATGAAGGCGATCACATTTTTAATAAGCTCAAATGGGTTTTTATAGCATCTTTCAATTGTTGAAGATTGATGGTCAGTGTCATTCTCATGATTGTTACCATCAGCCAACAATCTTGGCATGGGATGGTGTGTGGGAATGTCATATTTAAGAAAATTTAATTTTGTGTTCTTTCCTGTTTTTCTCTTTTGTTGCCAACCTCCGTCATTCCAGCCATTCTCCACCTAGAATTAGTCCCACTGTGGTAACAGAATAGACCTATAAAGGAATATGTGCCCATTTCCCCAAACAGTGAGCCTCAGAAACCCAGGTTGTCTTGTTATGTAAAACTGTTTCCAAAATTAGACACCCCCAGTGGTTATCACAACCCCCTGGGGCTGTGCCCTGAGGTCAGCTGCATTACAGCACAACTTAATTGAGCACTGTGCAATTGAACAGGAAATTTGTAGCACAGATTAAATTCCCTTGGTGCTCACTCTGAAGAGTTGTTGGATGCCTTCAGTTTGTAGCAACATGGTTATAAAAATGAAAACTAATCAAGTGAAGAAATACAGCTTTCAGAAAACAGAGGGTAGAGTTGATCAGAGTTTCTGTTTTCAAGCAGGCTTCTTGGAAGGCCCTGAAACTAAGTTGTTTTATGAGTAAAAGCTGTATAAGAAAAGGGAGAATCTAGGACAAATTATGGGGATGCACCTGTCACATCTTCATAACAAAGCTGAATAGCATTTCTTTTTTCTTAAACAGTATTTATGTAAAAAAAAGGTCATTGCCAATAAAGTCAAGTGGCTGCTCTATCCTTTGTTCTGAGGCTCCTTTCTAGAGCATTTTGTAGACCACACTTCCAGTAGTTTCTCTTTCCATCTCTGGACTGAAGTATCATCAATTAGCAGCTTAACGGTCCTTTGAGGGATAGCACTTCCATACCATGAGGCATTTCACCTATTTGAGACATTAGAGCAAGCTAAATTGTTGTCTGGAAATATCTGATACTCTATTGACTTAGGAGGGAACTGAAATAATTGCCTTAGAGGAACTTAGAGAAGATGAACCCTTAGCTTTAGATAGGTGATCACTAGTCTCAGAGACTGCCCATGTTTCTGTGGTAGTCAATGTTTGTATACACAGTAGATACTTCGATAAAAGAGACCATACATGCAGAAGTTTAAAATAGTCTAGACTCCGGTCTAGGGGACGAACTGCTTACTGGTTCAGATCGTATGCAATCCCACTGAAGTCAGTAGTATTCTATGGGGAAATAAGCCAGGGCAATGCTTGAACTCTAGTCCTCCACATTTTTTCCTAGTTCTTCTATGGAAATGGCCCAGTCTCCTGTGGCTTTTGCAACAGTGACAACAGCCACTGTTTTCCTCTATTCTTTTTTTTTTTCTTTTTTACTCCTAAGGTTTTCCTTCCCCCCTTCATTCTGGTTCATTACCCTCACACTGTGTAAGGCATTCATACAAATGAAGAGAGCCATTACCAGGGATCGGCTATCACCTCCATAGCAACAATAGCATCAAAAAAAAATACAACAATACAAAACCAACAAAAGGTCACTTTCCATACCCAGCATTTCCAAGAATGATCTCAATTTTCATAAAGCAATGTTTATAAAATTGTGAACACCCTAGGGCCATGTCTGAACAAAAATAACCATTTCTATAAGGTTTCTTGCCATCCTATTACTACTTGTTTATTTTGCAACAGCTAAATATATTCCAAACCACAGCTCTAAATCCAAGCACCATCAATTCTGGGAGAAGCTTGAAGCCTGTGCCAAAATCTGGTTATATATATTTTTTCTTCATCTGGTCTCTTTTTGTATAATGGGCTAAATGCTTCAAGAAATTGGCAAGTCTTTCAAATACATAGCCCATGCCAGGCATTTTGAACAGCAAAAGTACGAACTTCTTTGCCTGTCTATATATCACTCTTCAGTATCAGAAAATGTGCTTTTTTAGGAGGAGGTTTGTAAGAATCAAATATAGGCTAGGTTTCAGTATGGACATGGAGGGACCAGCATTTCACATTGTACCCAAACATAAAAAAAGGAGGGAATAATTGACTTGTTTCATCCCTAAACTGCAAAACATGGAGAGAGACACAGCTTCCACTTCCTCTCTGGGATTTCTCTGGTACTTCCAATGCGTTTATACCTAAGTGAGAAACACTTCTGAATCAGGATCCTCTTGTTAAGGGAGGGTGTAGGAAAGGATAAAACAGATTTGCTGAACAGAACCCAACTTCTGAAGGAAAAGCGTAACTAAAACCCCTTACGCTTTATTACATCCACCCAGGCATCAGTTTCCAAGTACTTTTAGACCAAGGCTTGCACTGGAGTTTATGCCTCTCTGTAGATAGGGCAGATATGTACTGCTTTATGAACGCAGGTCATGCTATATGGCTTTAGTTTTTCAGGAGAGAAGTCTACAGGAAGCTGAGCAGCCTTTACCCTACTCATGCTTGTACGCAGTATCTGGATGCTTTCCAGCAGCTGGAGAAATACTGTGGCTACCAAGAGAGTAACATACCTCAACTTCAGGACATCTCCAGATTTTTAAAAGGTCAGTCATGATGAACCATGGTTTATTCTAGGGTTTCCTGGATATGTTTGTGCGCCCACATACACATATAAGCCATCTCATAGGACCCAAGCTGCTGAGCAGAGCTGATTAGCTGTAGGATTCCCTGTTGCAAGAAGGGCTGTAGCACAGGACATCAGTACCAGGCATATCTAGGTATGAAGTTGTAGGTAAACTTGTGTTTGTCCTGCTGTGGCTGTAGTCATGGTAGCACTACCCAGGTAATTCCAGTGCTAGCAGCAGTACAGCCACACAGCACCCTGCTCAGCATGACTTCCATACACAGGTTTTCTAGGGTTCTGGCTATATTTATGCTTCTATAGCTACGCTGCTTATAAGATACAAATACAAATACAGGTACATATCTCTAAAAGTCCTCCTTTTTTCCAATGTATGAGGCAGTATTTGCTAGAAGAAATGATTTCTAGGAGTCAAGTCAACAGCTACATTGAAACAACACTGCTTCGTCTAGCTTCTTAGTCCCATTTGCCACACTAGACTCCTTAACACCTACTGTGTAGCTGTGACAGGAGAGCAAAAAGGCTGTGATACTAGTCTGTAAATGCATGAAGATATGGCCTTAGATGAAAGAACACATAAGATTGCTAGGCTGACCTACCTGCTGTTTTCTGAGGCCTGACTAGCAAGAGACATGAGAGGAAGGGAGTCTGCATTATTTTTTGTGAGGTTGCATTTGGATTGCTAAATCCAGGTGCTTTGTGTCAAACAGCTGATTTATAGAATCATAGAATAGTTAAGATTGGAAGGGACTGTAAGATCATCTAGTTCCAACCCCCCTCCTATGGGCAGGGACATCTCACACTAAGCCATGTTGCCCAAGGCTCTGTCCAACCCAGCCTTGAACACTGCCAGCAATGGAGCATTCACAATTTCCTGGGCAACCCATTCCAGTGCCTCACCACCCTCACACTAAGGAACTCCCTCATTATATCCAATCTAAACTTCCCCTGTTTAAGTTTGAACCCGTTACCCCTTGTCCTCTCACTACAGTCCCTCATGAAG
>JASSUY010011539.1:0-34457 GCA_032466535.1 Forpus xanthops | reverse complement strand
GGGTGAGATTCAGGTTTATTTGGCTGTGACCTTTTTCTGCCAGCCACTCTTTCACACAGCTATCCACGCTTCCCACAATTCCCCCTTGAAATATTTTATGGAAAATGTTTTGAAATGGTGAATGTATTTTGTTTATTTTCCAAGATGAGAAGCATTTTCAGAGCCAAAATGCTGAAATGTAATCAGTTCAGTTTTGAATACAAAATCATTTATATATCTTTCCTGGATTTGCCTGTGTAGATGTTTTGAAACATCAAATTTTCATTCCAAACAGGAATGGGAAACATTTTCCCTTTTGCAACAGATTTCATTGCCTGGGAAAGCTGTTTTCAGGCAATTAAGTTTTTCCAGGAAAAAAAAAAAAAGTAAAAAAAGCTGTGTTAAATTTCAAGGAACCTCTGGAAATTTGGCTGCGATAAGCTATGTAGCAGTACTTTTCTGTTTTATTCTTCGATCTGTGTTTCTGTCTCTGTCCTTGTCATAACATAAGTCTCAAAGAGAAGGTAATTCAAACGTTAAAATAGATATCTAAATATAGTCATCAAATTTGAACTATTTTATTCACTTAGATAGCAAACTTTCAAATATCAATCCATCTTCTTTGTCCTCATATAAGATCTCTCAGAGGAGTAATAAGAAAACTAATCCCCAAATATAGGAGACTAAAAGCATTTGCAGAAATGCTTCTCATGTGGGTAAAGCATGGGCATATTGCCCAAAAGAGTTTAGCTGATTTCTGGTTCTGCCATAGGTCCTCCTTTTTTCTTTAGGGAAGTTGTTTGACCTTTGCTCCTTGCTGCTTTAAGAGCCTATTGAGGTTTTAGTTCTGTTGCACTGGAACTGGGTAAATATTATGACTTTAATTTCTAATTTCAAGGGGGCTAGGGGCATCTCAAAGTCCCATGTGGATATGAACCACACCAACAAATATTGTCTGTTAAGAGAATTAGCAAATCAACTTGTTCAATCTTTACCCTCTTAAGTGAAAGATGCCAAACTGAGACAATACAAATTTACTTTTTGCAAACATTGCAGTGCTGTGTGTAAGAGGATATGATTTAAGGTAATGCATTTTAATACAGCATTATACACTCGCCAGAATGATTTCCATTATAGTTATAGTCCTGGTTTTAAAAGACAGTACATCAAAGCACATCTTGAGTTAACATGACTGAAAGCTTTCTGTGATAAATAGCTGGTGCAATGGTACAAGGTATAACTGGCCCAGGCTCTGCAGGGACAGCTTGCCTGTGTTCTGCTTTGGGACATTACTGTGGCTGCTAAAGATCATGGCTTGAGTCATGAATAATATTTTGGGCTGGACATTGCTTTTCTGTGTCCAGGTGCATGAGAAGGAAGAAAGTATCCACCTTCCTAGCTCCACTGGTGGTGTTCTGAGGTATGCTGGGGAGTGATGTGGTGACCACAGTCTTGGAGAGTCTGCAAGCCAGGGGATAGCAGCTGTCCTCTGTCGTACCAGTTGCCTCACTAGTGTCATAAAGAAGAATAAAAGCTTCTTGGAAGCACATCCCAAAGATACTGACAACATCCTGACTTAATGAGTCACAGAGACTGAATTTGAACAGGAAGGAGGCCAAAAATCTAAGGAGTCTCTTGCTGGACAGTGCTGGGTGCTCAGCTCAAACTGCTCTAAAGAACCCCTTTTTTTAGTGGTAAACTTCCTCTGTATTCAGGGTTTTCCCATTAGGGGTAACATCAGAGCTGGGATGATGGCATCCTAGTGCCACCCTCTAAAGGCTAGAGAAGTCTGTTCTCAGTAGAGAGCGCCCTAACCCCCAGCAAAAACACAGTCTTTTTCAAATTAAGTCTTCACAGGTTGCATCCACATCCAATGGAATACTAATTATGACCAAAAAATATGAATGTAGCAAATAACTCTTTTTGAATAAGTGATTTATCTGTCTAAGCAGCATTATAAATTATCAGTTTATCAGTTGCTAGACATAAACCTCATAATTATATCAGTGAATCATTTAATAATTAAGGCACAAGTTAATTGCCATCACTCACCAGCTGAATAAAATCTCCAAGAGGCAAACAATGGGACCCCAGTGGGGTAGAGGTAATTTCAATACAATTTTTCAATTAACAGCGTAAAAAATCTAAACCCAATATAATTTCAGTGGTCGACAGGAGTGTGTGTGTTTGAATGAGACGGGGAATAAAAGTTTTGACAAACTAAGAGCAATAAATTAGCAAAATTTCATGATTTCCCAAAATACTCATTTTCTGAGGAAAATTATAGTCTGAAAAAAAGACCAAGAAAGGAGAGAATAAAAATTTGGAATGGAGTAAAAATAACTGGGTATCACAGATATTCTGTACAAATCTGTGGAGAAATTAATGTCTGATATTTATGGGCTTCACATAGGGACAAAAAGAATTTATGTGTGATCAAAGCTGGAGTGCAACAGCAAATGAAATGTCTTTATACCTGCTTTTTAGAGACTTTTTTCCTGACTGCTGCTATTGAAACACATTGTTAGGATGCGGAGCTTGGGCACTGAATCATTCCTTAAACTGATGGTATTGACAATAAGTATTCTGAACTCACAAATGAGCTATTCCCTGTCACTCAGCACCATTTTCTAAAACCTGAATAGATAGGAGATGCTTTTCCTTCAAAGTTTTGAATCATGAAATTGCTTTTGTATCGTGGTTGTCTGATTTATTTTGTTTTATTCATTCAGACTAGAACAGTGCTTTAAAAAGCAATAGCTGTGATCCCAAATATTCATGGGACTCTAAGAGTTTGGATTAAGGAAGCAACCAGCACATGTTGCCAGGTTGGCACTAACAGCAGGGACTGCAACACAGCATGCCAGGAAGCTCGAGATCACCTCTGTGTCACATCTAATTCCCTGTATCCACATTGCCTTTTGTTTTAAAAAACATTAGGTAATGACAGCTGGGTAATCTCATCTGAACTGGCAATTCAGAAGAGAATCAGAGCATCAGCTACACCCCCACTCTGGACAGGCAAAAGAAAAGTTATCTAGATTTATTCAAATTATCTTTCAGTATTTATCATGAGAAAGGGACTCTGTACTTAATGGGAGAGTCAGACAACCGCAGAGAACCTATGTGGACCCATGGTAGTCCTACAGAGGAGCCTATTTTTTATGCTGGTTGCAGAATACAGCTAGGCTGCTTATAATTCTCAGCCAGCTGTCAAGGTTACATTGATGAAAGCCAAGCAGGAGGATCTAGATATGATGAAAAGGGATAGATTACCCACCAACACGAATTTGGGAAGGGAAGAATTGTATGGCCATCAGTAACCTGGAGTTTTGTTGCACTACTTTTGCTAATTTACAGGCAACTATTTTGTATCTCCTCCTACGTTCATCAGTTTCGCTGCTATCCTGGGCCAAACTGGGACTCTGTAGAAAACACAGGGTAAGAGATGACACAGAGAGACAAAGTGGGAGAAAGGAGCACCTGCTTTTGAAATGCCCTGCTTTGGGTACTTTGTCGCTGTCATTGGACTAGCACACACCTCTATCCTGTTCAATGTGCATTCAGGTACTTAAGCAATGTGAACAACTTCTCATCGTAAATGGAGGTAGCAGAAACCATCACTATTGATTGTGCTGTTCCTGGAAAATCTGTTTACTTTCCTCTGCCTTGTGTAAAGATATAGACAGAAGGAAAGAGACTATAACAATCGAAGTTACACAGGCTAGGTCAAGCAAGATTTTTTTCTGATAGTTTAAGTAGAAGAGATAAATGTGAAACGTAGACAGAATATTAATAATCTAAAATTGGCCGTAACATTTAAATCAGAGCGCTAAAAGCCAGCCTGAGTCAACCTGTTTTAGAGAAAAAAATCCTGATAAAAATCCACAGCAGATCATCTGCAGAGGTGCTGGTGTATGTCTCACTGTGAAAACTGGAAGTCAAAAAAATACGGGTGCTTGCTGGCTAATAGATGTTAAACCACCTACTCCTCAGGTGGAACTCCTCAAGTGTGGCATTAATTTTAATAACAAATACAATTATATTACACCAGGGACTAATTAACACCAAGGGAATCTAAAAAGCTGGTATTGGAAGATATCTCAATTTTGTGATGACACTGAAGATTTAAAGATCAGTTTGAGTAGGTTGGATTGCTTACTCTTAGAAGAGATGAGTGAACGGCGATGGTACTGTAGGGCTGTGGGTTAGATTCCCTTGACTCACTCAAGGAAAACTTAAGCACAGCATGAGAAAATAGCTAGGAAAGCGCTAGCTGAAAATATTGTACTGTGAATGAAAAAAGGCTGAAAAACCACACAGGGAGAGTAATCCTCTGTAGTTAAACTGGAAGGCACTATTAAGAGGGATCTCATAAGCTGCTGTCCTGAAGTTATTCAACATTCTTAATAGTTTTGTTGATGGAATAACAATACAATTATTAAGGTGTGTCTAATGTTGAATGAGGACAGGCTGGAGAACTAAGATGGAGACATGATTTGGAAAAGGAAGTAACATGCAATTCAACAAGGTGATGTAAGGTGCTCTGCTGGATCGGAATAATCTGCAGCATGAAAATAAAGGATAAACAAGTTAGGCATTTAGTATTTCTAAGGAGAAAAACAGTAGGAGTAGAGGGGGTAATAAATAAAGCAGTTTCAGACCATGTGAATAATGCAGATCTTATTCCACAATATAGACTAGGAAGGTTTCTTGCAGGCTGTTTGAGCTAACCATTCTTGGAACTCAGTAAAAGCACATTAGGATACCAGGTCTTAAGCCTGCCCACTGTGGTGCAAATGTTAAAGAGTCCAAAAAGCACTGAAAATTTGCTGCCAGAAAAGCTGAATGAAATTGAATGTGATCAGCCTAGGGACGAGATAGCAAAGGCAGGTATGTATGTAACAGTCTGTTGAATGGAATAAGGGAGAAAATTGATCTCCCCATTCACTGTGAAAAGGACAAGAGGTCTTAAATTGTAGTAAGAATTATTTATATTAGACACTAGGAAATGATTTCTAACAGTAAGGTAGTTATGCACTGAAAAGAACTGCATAGGAAGGAAGATGATTTTTCAGTGTTGAAGTCTCAGAGAACTAGGTAAACACCTGTAGGTCTAATGGGCAGCATAGAAATACTGGCAGAAATGGGGGAGAGTTTGAAGCTCTATCAGGCTTCTTTCCTTCCTCTTCCTTAGCAATTCAGTCATTCAGGACAAATGCACATTCTGAAAATGTTAGGAGAAACCTCTTCCTGCAGAGTTTGTCGGCCCTGTTTTGCATATCTAAAGGTTACACTTCAGCTCTTGGATGTTTATTCCAGAACTGAGCTCTTGAAACTTTCTTAGCACTGAAAAGCTTCATCAAGTGCTCATGCATGTAAGTAGAAAAATTAGCTAGCTAATTAACCCACAGTCACAAGCAGGTTGAAGAGAGCACAGAAATCATCCTCATTGGAAAAGCATAGTCAGGCTCATGCATTAACATTTCCACTGGGACCACTTTGACAGTGTTGGCATAGGGCAGAGCGAGCCACTTGGAGACATTCTGTGCAGCAAACTCGGATTTACTTCCCCTGGAAAGAAAATCCTGACAATCGTCCGAAGAAGCCATAATTGACTGTATCCAATGTGCAGAAGATTAATAACTCCATATCTGAGATCCAAGTGCAGATATGTTCATTCAGTGAAGAGTGTCCACACCCTAAGAAGCCCTCATTCAGCCATGTATAATTCCTCAAGGAGGGAGAATGTGGGTAGGAGACAAATCTACAGATCTGGGGTCACTAGATTAACTCCTGTCTATCTGAAATATAATCAATGCTATTCCTAGAGACTTGCTCATCTGTCATTCAGGCTTTGTATTTAGAGGATGGTAATTAAATGCTATTAATTTGGAAAAACTCATTGATCCAATCACTGCTTGTGCATGATTTGCAAAGGCATTAACTTAGTCTGCCTTGGTCCATGAGCATGATTTGGTTGTACACATAATAGTAATGATAGCAATGACAGTAAAAATAATATAGTGAGCCCTTATTTCTTGAGCAGTATATTTGTCTATCTATAAATGCATATTGCACTGTGTTTGAAATGATTGAGAAATTACTTTTTTTTTACTTGTGGGATTCTGAATTAGTTTTCATTTTACAGTGATAAGCCAGTCACTTTTAATTTTTTCTTTATCCTGTTTTCAACGCTTTTGTCAATTCTTCCATATCCTTTTTCCACTTCCTCAGGCTTAAATAAATCTTTTTTCCATTTATTTATGTTTTCCAAAGTCCTCTTTTTTCCAAATTCTTTCTTAGTGAAAGTGATCTTGCAAAATAATATGATTAAAGGGAGACAAAACAATACAAAATTACAGGGAAAGAAAAAAATACAAACAATATATAAAACTTGTTTTTCAAGGAAAGATAAAACCCAGACAGGATAAGATAGTCTTGTGTTAGAAAGGAAAAAAAAAATCCTCAAAAAAAACCTATGGAAAAAAATCACTATTTCTGTATTATCTACTTGAGTTCTCCTTTATATACCTGGGGATTAGGAGAAACCCAAATTGTTTCATACAGCATTAGAAAGCAGATATTTCTGGAGAGGAAATTAGTAGGCTCTAGTTATTACTCTGCCCTGATTAAATATCAGAAGACAATACCAAACCAAGCTGAAACTGCACCAAATGTTATTTAGAGATAACACCTGAGCCACAAAAATACCAAACCTGAAGGCCACTCTGCCCTCCCAGATACTTTAATCACTGTTGAAGTAATTAAAACCCACTTTCATTTCCCATCCCTCAAAACCCCTTGCTTCAAACCAATAACCTATTCCCCAAGCTTTAAATTTTGCAGGTGCTTCTGTGTTTTACTGAACTGAAGCCATAATGAGCATTTGATATCTAGGGCTATATCCACAGTCAACGATATGTGATATGATATAAGGACTTTCATATCCATCTTGCTTCAGCACAAGACAAAGCAAGCTCAGGGGAAAGAAATCTTAATGCAGTAATATCTTAGGTAGTGGCAGAGTAAAGCAGTGAAAAATGCAGCACAGCTAGTGTCTCTTTGTGCAATTATTTCCACTTTTATAAGTTTGTCCCAGTGTGAAAGTTTCCTCCTTTAAAATGAGCTGGCAAAGGTAATCCATTAATTCAACAGCACTGGAAAGTTAACATTTTTTCCCTTCATTAGTAAGTTCAAAATTGCATTTTATTTCCATTTTGATGAGATTTTTATGAGTTAGAAGAGATGAAGTTGAACCCCAGGAGCTTAATGGACCCAGAAAGATCAGAGATACAGGATTGAATTCAATGAACCATGAGAGTTTAGTAAATTAATTAAATTTAAGAAAATAATGATTTTTTTTTTTTTGGAGTCTGCTGGATTAAAAATCCTAAAATGCAAAGAAAAGTTAATTTAATACTAAAACTTTTTCCCCTAAAATCATTTTGAATTGATATTAAATAACTTCTGCAAAGCTTAAAGTGCAGAGAAAAAAAGAAGGGAGAAGACTTACAGGAAAATTATTATTAAACTCTTTTCTGATTCCCTACTGTATACTGAAACCATTTCAATCTAAGGACTGTCATTCAGAGGTTTGAATAGCTTCTTTGGGGTGTCAGTAGGATTTCTCAGACCCACATTTTCCCTCTAGTCCTATTTTGCTTGGTGGTGTTGCAGGAACAGCTTAGCTGTCGAGATGCAGCTGCTGACCTGGATTCACAGCCCAGTATGTCCAAACATGTCTCTGATGCAAAGCCCTAAAGTAGCTCACAAAGCTACAAGACGTGGTTCAGAAACCATGGTTTCCATTTCCAAGTTGAGAGTTTAAATTCATTTATTAAACTCTTTCTGTCCCACTGGTAGACTGGTTAGTAACATGTGCTATGTTCGCTGCTTCTTTACACATGAAGCTAGCACTTTTCAGCATTTCTTACGCTGTGTTGCAGAAAAATGACAAAAACTAAATCTTGAGGACTGTCTTCAGGCACTTTTTGGAGATAAAAAGAGAAAGAAGGCAGCTCCCTGAAATCAACATCAAGCTGCTGAGTGAATCTCACTTGCCATCTTACATTCCTCAACCCAGCCAGATGTGTGAACCTAGCTGATCAGTGAACATGTTGCAAAAGAGCTACTTTTATTCTCAACTTGGAGCTTTTTTTCCTATTTTTTTCACACACAACATCAGACATCGCAAAGCCATCTCTTCTGTGTGCCTGAGCTGTAATAAATTAGGCAGCACAGATAATACCAACAATTACCAGGGGGTGTGTTATTGTCACCGTGTCAACTGGCACAAGAAAACCTGCCAGAGAGGAAAGTAAAAAAAAAATTAATTTTTAAAAAGCAGAATTAAGTCAATTTCCCTTCCTGCTTCCCTTGCTTCCTTAAGAAAATACCATTGCAAAGAATGACATTTCAGAAGCCTGTCATTATTGATGATATGACACATTCAGATGTGGTCATTGGAGGAATATGACTTTATTCTGCATCCAAAAACAAAGCATAAATTTTCTTTAAAAGAGCAATTGGCTTTGTCCTGTGATTAA
Organism: Forpus xanthops; assembly: GCA_032466535.1. Classification (NCBI taxonomy): domain Eukaryota; kingdom Metazoa; phylum Chordata; class Aves; order Psittaciformes; family Psittacidae; genus Forpus; species Forpus xanthops. Next base: position 25,929 of record JASSUY010011539.1, on the reverse strand, counting down.
TGGCCTGCCACTCAACAGCAGCTAACCAATTTTCAGGGCATAGCATCCAACAGAAAATTAATCAGTGACTGAAACCTGGTTATAACCAAAACCAGGGAAGAAACATCTTAAAGCCTATCAGCAGATTCATAAGTTGAAATCAATCATATGCTATCTTCAACTCTTATTGACAGTCTTCACACAGCATTGCTTTTCAGTGGCGTTCAGATAAAGAGGTGGGCTTCAAGGTTATTTAATGTTGCTGATATTTCCTACAGAAACCACCTATGAATTACAGTATTTTAATGCATCTGTAGTTCAAAGCAATTGAGAGATTTGGGGGTTCAGTCTGTGGGATTCTGTAGAATTTACTCTTTGCTAGAAGTCCCACATGAAATAGCTGTAAACGAGACAAAGTTATTGGATTTCTGTCTGTAGCCAGTGAGAGGGGGAAAATCAGAAGAGAGAAGGTGCTGACATTTGCAGTTAAGTTGTCTATGGCATAATAAAAAAATCTTTTACTCTGTTTGGTTTCTGGTGTCTATTTTTGATTTTTTTTTTTTCCCCCCATCCAAACAAAGAACCCTTTGATATCTGGCATTTTCTCCCTAGAAGCCACTTGCAAAGCATAGTCATGGAATCTTGATCCTTTGGAGCAGAGACCCTTCTCTTGACCCACAGGTCAAGGCAAGCTGACAGTGGGATATGTCCTGGAGAACAGTTTTATCTCCTTTTTGAACAGCTGATTGCTGCGTAGGCAGGAGCATACATGTCTGTGATCTCTCAGTGCAGGTCATACAGGCACTGAATCCCATCAGTCCCAAGGAGGAAGAAGGTCCACTGCATTCAACAGGTTGGAGCTGGCCATGTCTAAGCTTCTTACAGTTTCTTCTAAGTGAGTTGTTTGCAGTTCATTGTTCTTTACCTAATGTTTTTTGCCACAAAGTATTTTGCAGTACAACATCCCAAAGGAGGCAGAGCTTCATTCCAGAGGCTGGGGTCTTAACAAACCTTGCAGAAGCAACAGGCTTCCTTCTTTGTTCTTGTCATTTCTCAGAAACATGTGGCTTGTGACCTCCCCTACAAGGAAGGAACTGAAGAACTCAAGGACACAGGTAACTTGTTCATTCTTGCTGAAAGTACGAAGACATTGGTGCAAAAATCAAGACCTCCAAGTATTATCAGTTGTTAATAGTTCAGAGGATCCTGTTTCCATAATGGTGCTGGGAATCATTGAACTATTCCTCAGAATGAGTTTATTAGAACAAATAGTTGAATATCTTACCTCAAATCAGTAACTCAATATATGTTCTTTCAAAAACTCTCTAGGCAAATGTGGAGCTTTTGCTTTTTTTTTTTTTTTTTTTTTTCTGTTTGTTTGTTTTGGTTTTATTTTTTGGTTTAATTTAACTCCAAATTGAGCCAAACATAGAAAGGAGACATTTTTACTTCGTTGGAACAGGGCTAGCACAAGACTAGCAGTGAGAATGATAAACTTTTATAGTCATCCATTAAAATGAAGCCTGCTTGACAACAGAATACCTCAAATCAAGATTATCCATTCTTTCAAATCTAGACTCTTGGGGGAGGCAGAAGAAACTAAACAGTGAATCAGATACTGAGAAATTTTAACTGCTCGCTAAAAGTCATCAGGAAATGCTGTAACTACACAGATTGGAGGTTAGAAATGTCTTTTCACCAGCCATGCCTGAGGAGGTTAGAGCAGGGCATGTCAGTTGAAAGGACAGTCATACACTTCTATTAAGAATGGAGTGCGTTTCTTGATCCTTTAAGGAAATCTAATCTAATATCCAGAAAATGCTCATGGCATACCTTGTGATGGCAAGGAAGGTCAGGAAGTGAAATGTATAGAAGCACATTATTCTGGCTAGAGTTCTTTTTTCTTGCGCTAGCTAAAGCAAAGGGGCTTTGAGGTGTATGTATGTTTGTATTAATGGACTTCATCCAAATAAGCCAACTCAGAATCAGTGTGAATAGTCTGGAAAGGAATTGTCTTTCAGGCTTGGGCAATCTAACTGAGGCAACTTGACCATCAGGTACTCTTTACAAGAAGTAACTGGACTTTACAAACTCCAGAAAATGCAGCAAAGATGCCAAGAAAAGAAAGGATTACTTTCTTAAACTTAAGAGCTCTTGGGGTCAGCTGAATGCCATGCATATGTGAGTGTTTTGGCTGTGGAGCATTACAGGGGCTATAACACATTGTTGAGAAACTAAGCACTGAAAGTCTTGCTATTACATGCTCCCGCAAAGGTGGTGTGCAGTCATCTCACAAAATGAACAGGAATGCTCCTTTTGTACTGTAGTGCTGGCCTGGCTTCCTCAGTCTTGGCAAATTAAACAGGTCTGCCTGCCTGGTCTGTAAAACTTTCTAAAGGAGGTTGCCTCAGCTGCAATATTACTACAAGACCTTTTCTTCTAATCAGTGCAATAGCCACATGGTAAATTGAACATACCCCCATTCAGGTTAAGCTGAAAAAGGGTGCGGGTTTCACATACCACTTTAATTTGCCGCCCCCGGCCTTCTGAACATTACTAGCAATTCTAATGTACTGCAGTCATGGAGGTTGTGATCTGTTTCTTACTCTGCTTTTATTCTCCAGGTGAAGAACAGGAAAATATTTTTTTTAAAGTCATTTATTTATTTTCCAATCCACAACTCTCTTCCTACAGAGTGAGAAGTAATGGATAGAAACTCCAATAGTCTATTATCAGACTGATGCTGAGAATAAAATGGGATGGATAAAGCTTTGATGGAGTCCTGAAAGCATCTGTAACTATCTGTAGCTAAAATTATAATTGTAGATTATCCAGATCTCTCTGAATATGTTACAGCATCTACCATGATCCCTATCATTTACTGTATCAGGCTTCCTTACCAGCAAGCAAGAATTTGCTGTGAAGAAACAAGCCCGTCTCTCATTAGGAGTCACAAGGAGTTTAACTAGTGTATAGCCAGTGGGATTTGGCTTCAAGTCTCTGGGTACAAAAATCAATTGATCTGGCATCTTCTTGTGCTGAAGGCCTTTAGGATGAGAGAAGGAGCACAAAGATCTCTGTAACACAGCGCAAATCACCCAAGGCATAAACAGTAGGGCCAAGCTATAGCCAGAGCTTGAGAGCTTGCTCTCATTCTATTGTTATGGATTTTCTTCTTAGTGGGCTAATCACTCACAAGCAGACAGATGCCACACTCTGGGTTTAAGCTTTTTTCCCCTTTCTGGGAAGGCAAACCAGCCACACCTTCTGCAAAGGAGAGGGTCTCACAAAACAGATGCCCTGTATGTATCAGTGGTGTGAGGTTTATGAGTCCCTCTCACCATTCTCCACGTCTGCCTGCAGCCCTGTTGCTACGTTCTGGGACTGGAGGGACCCTGTCTGCCCTTGGGCAGCAGGGAACTAGGCCCTCAAGAAAGGGAAATGAGATGTTAAGTTGCATACAGCTAACTTGGAACTGCTTTTTATATTCCATACTCCAGTGCTTTATCCAAAGTAACTTAAATGTCTCAAGCTCTGGTGCTCCCATCACTTTTCCTGGCACATTATTTTTTAGGCTAATTCATCTCACCATTTGCATTTTTTCACATGAAATTCAGAAGCAATTTTCCCTCCCTCCAATCACTTAATTTCACTGACTAATTTGCTACATATTTCCCTTTCCTTTTGATACCTCCTTCCTCCACCTCCTGCCTCTTCCCCTGGATCCTCTCCTGTTTCTTTGTATCAAGACAGTTAGGAGGAGGGTGGGTTACTTGCTTAAGAGTACGTCTTGGTAATATGTGTAGGGGTAGGGCACTAATCCAGGTTAGAATATCACAAACTGCTTTGCCACCAGCTTCTTGCATCCCTCTATTCACTTCTATTACCACCTTTGTAATGCATAAAGTATTTCAGGAGGGAATGGAGAAGAAAATTTGGAGGGTGCTGAGACCATGGCTCTGGGATCCATGTGAGTATGAAGACATCACACTGGTTAACACTTGATGTAGAGCCAAGAACCTCTTTTCCTTTTTTGCCAAGAAAGATATCTTAGATATCACCGTTTTTGTGCACATAATGAATGTTCCTTTAGATCTAATTCAATCATTAGAGAAGCTACTGTTTTCATTGGACTTGGATGAGTTTTTTAAAGCAAAAATCAGCATAGGGAGCATGTCCTTGTAGTTTTGGAGTGAAGATTTTGAAGAAACTAAAGGAAGCAATCAAAGCAATTCCTAGAAATTACGGAAATGATGGGCAACAGGGACTATTTATTTCAATACTGTTGTAGGGAAATGAGAATGGCCTATAGGCAACCTTGGACAACCAAACAGATTAGTGTTATTTACAAACCCAAATGGTATCTAAATGTGGGGCTTTTTTATAAGGATCCCTTGAAAGAGATTGCAGTGGGTTTAGGACTGTGACTATTTTAGGCATACTATAACCTATGGGTTTAATAATAGTTGTTTTCTCTGGCTGATTTAAAGCCTACTTGTCCCACAAACATATGGTGAATGGTTTTAATTAACACCTCAACAAAACCAATTTTTCAGGTGGGGAGATTGAAGCATGGACTGCATTTAAAATTATATCTGACAAAGGAAGTATTTTTTATATTTGTTCTTCTCTCAGAACATAATTTGTCACTGGTACTTTTTGTCACTAGACATAACCAATGAGAAGAATTTGATAGGAAGAACACTAATATTTTGACAGCTTATAAACCCTCCATTGCACACCTGTGGGGTGGAACAGAAAATGTTAGGATATCAATCCTTATGCTTTAGATCATAACAGCTTTCATTAATGAAGCCTTGGCCAAAAGTTGTCCCTGTATAATTTTGGGTTTAATTTACAGGGCTCTGAAAGGCTTCCTGTGAAATTGCCAGTATTTCAGAGATAGGAACACAGATGGCAAGAGGCCCTGCTCTGAGACAGATGGAAATTTATATTTGGTGGAGTTCTCATATGGGAAAAATATAAGGAAATGTATCAGGATGTTTGTGGTGCTCCATACAATAAAGTCTAACCTTAACCTATGGCCAGCGCTGCAGCATCCATTGGATCTGCACATCCTTAAAGAGAGCACATCCACTGAAAGACACAGTCTTGGGGAATAGGTTTTTGAATTAAATTACTTGGTTCTGATATGGTTCAAGGAAAAACATCCCACATGGAGGCCTGTAAAAATCTTGTCTGAAAGGATGTGCTAAAGAACCACCTGAAAGATTTCCTGATATATTTTCCTGTTGTCCTCAGAAAATGAGTTGCAAACTTTTGCACTTCTTTTTGTGTAAAAAAAAGTGTTGCAGAATATGACTGATTTTTAGAACTTCCATCAGGTTTATTGCTTTACTTTGTTCTTGGTAGTTATCAATTTTGTATTTTTTTTTTTTTTTTTTAATGACCAATGTTATTCTGTAACATAAGTATCTCTTTGCAGTCTTAATTTCCTGGAAGAATCAGTAATCAGCACACATTTTTTCCTTGGAATTCACATTGCTTGGTCAAACAAGCCAAATTTCACAAAAGATGTAGACATCCTAGTTTTTTACTATCAGAAGAACCCGTGTTTTAGTCATGTTTTTGAGTCATTGCTTTAAACATGCCCAGGGAACACAGTGATCCTTCTCCCTATTATCTTTGGCTATTAAAATCCAAATCCAATTCAATCATATTTAAAAGTCATAAGGGAAAGGGATCTAATTACTGCGCAGTGAGAAAATTCATGTTAAATACCTTGTTTTGGCTGTTAGGTCCTCCTGCAGTGAATAGCTAGACCATGTATGTCAGGTTGAAGAGGGAAGCAATGCAAATGCAGGCCAGCTGTCTGGAGAGTTTATAAATGGTTACTTGCCCTTGATGAGTAAAACAAGCAAAATCATCTTTTATAAGCATCATCTTGAAAAGAAGGAAAATACGAAGGATTTTGCTCATAACAGTCTCTACAGTTAGAGGTTGGAATACCCTGGGGATGCTCTGATGATACCCAGAAATGGGACAGACATAAATGGGATGACCACAAGAAACAAGGGAACAGAAATGCTGCTTGTATTTTTAGATATTCTCTTTCTTATCATCTATTTTATCTACACCAGGATTCAGATAACTGCATCATCCAAGCAAGGGAAAACAATTTGGATAACCATAGGAAATGCTGAAAGTAAATCAGGTGAAGAAACCTGCGAGGTTCTGAAAGTACATTTGAAATTTCTGATGGTGCGGAACAGGATGTAGAACAAAAGAGGATTCATAATCATGTTCACATTTGCAATTGTAAAACAAACAGGAACCTCATATTAAAAAAAAAGCAAACACAATGCAACAGCAAGGGAGTCCATTGATCTGAAAACAGGATCTTTGTCTTTGTCTTTCATCTTGTTTATTGCCAGATTTCCATAATGGAACAGTTCAGAGTTACTCTGGCACTAAATGCAGTTCAGCTCATTGCTGACTGTTACTTCCATGGGTTGGTCAATTTACTTGTTCTTTTCTTGTTATAGAGATAATATCAGCGTTTCCTCTGTCTTTCCCATTCAGATAGCAATTCTTTGGGTGCATTATATACCTTATTCTTTCTCTGCTTAGAGCTGGGCAGAAGAGGAGCCTGATCCTGGATTTTCTTTTTTATTGTTTTCTTACAGTAGTACTTCTTTGGAACTTCCCCAAGATTTTTGTCATGTCTTTCTGCTAAAGCCATAGTGTTATGACATTGTTTTTATATTAATTGGTGAAAATGTAGTTTCCTTTTCCATTTAACATACATTTCTTTAAAATTGCAGTTGGATTATGCCAAGAATATCAGGGGAGTTTCTACTCATGGGGAATAATGAGAACCATTTTTTTATACAGTGTTTTACCCTTTAATAGGGATGATTGAGAAGTAGCTGTGTCAAAACCAAAAATGAGGCTACTGCTTCAAAGAACATCCAATGAGCAGGCAGAAGTGAAGAAAAACTCTTTATTCAGGAAACTGCTAAGAGAATTTATACTGAAGTGCACAGGATATGCATATCTAGAGTGGCAAAAATAGCTCTGCAGGAGCTGTAATGACCACCAGCCATCAAGACCATGGGTTTATGAGCCATATTTATATTTTATTCTAGCATGCACAGTTATTCAGCTGGTACCTGATTGCAAGATGTTGTTTTCAGATATTGCCATTTGAGAACAATATGGGTATATATTGTATGTGCATGTCAAAACCTATTTTGAATATGGTTTCATTTTCTTACTGCCACCTACAAGGGAATAGCAGACTAAGTATGAAGTTTAACAGCTGTCGCCATGATCAGAAAGTTATTTTCATAAGGTTTTGAAGAGACACCCAGAGAAAATATTGATTCATGTTCAGCCTTGTAGCAAGCATACAGGGAGCCTAGATTGATAAGCAGCTAAGACTGGTAAATCATAATGTAAATAAAAGCACTATTTTTCATGCAGCTTATTTACAATGGCTTTAGTATGCTACATTTCCAGGGAAATATATGTTCTTGTCAGGAAACTTCAGGGGAAGTAAATGAGTTTGAATCACATGAATAGGTTTAAATGCCATGGCTGAAATTTAGTAAACTATTTTGCACTATCTCTTTTTCTTCATTAAAAGTTGAACATTTTTCTCTGTCTCTTAACATACTTACTGGATTATCCAGTGGGACACTGGGTAGGAGCAGCATCCTTTAGCTTCTCTGAAAAATCTCACATTTTAGCATTAATTCCTCATCATGAGTCAGAATCTGACTCTGAATCAATATGTAATGGAGTCTAGATCCACAAATATTCTTGCTGGTTTCTATTTATCTGTGTATTATACAGTTTGGGACACAACTATCATTGCAGGAGCTGAGCAATTTCCACAAAAAAATAAATGCATTAATATATGCGGTGCTTGTGAAGTCTCCAACTTTCCCTTGGCCTTGGATCCAAATTGTGCTCATGGGAGAAATATATGAGCAAGAATTTGGGAATGGCAGACCCCCAAAAATGACTATTTCAAAGGAATAGTGTGCGTATTCATTCTTGATTTCTTGTGTCACACAGAAGTGACAAGATTACAGGACAGTGTGGGAGACATGATAATAAATGCATTTCTGGATTTTCCTGGCACTGTAGACATGTGCAACTAGACGTGGCCTGCAGAAGTCACAATATGCTTCTGGCTGCAGGGAAGTAGAATAAACTACACTGAGGTCATCAACTGACAGGCATTTATATAACTTCTTAAATACCCTCAAAGAAAGGAATCTCACAACTTTCCTAAGGAAAACTGAACAGCTTCCCTAGTATCCACATCAAAGGTCACTGTCTTTCTGCTTTTGGAAACATTTCTTGCATTTTGATGTAATGCAGTTCTCTTATTAGGCTTTGTATTTCACACGAGTTTCAGGAATTAGGATCTCATGAACTATGAGGTTCAGACCCACAGGACATCGGTCAGTTCCTAAAACTTGTGGGCAGCAGGCAAACTTTGTTATCAGCAGTTTTTTGTCACTTACAAGAGATGGAAGATGGACAGAGACAAAAGAGAGAGCAAAAAACCTCTGAGGGGTGCAATGAAAAACATGGGTGCAATGATCTTCCTTTTGTATACTTCTGGAAACACTGAATACCTTTGTCAAACTGTATTTAAATTGGCCAAGTTGTTTGGGAAACATTTTTGCTCCTTAGAGACGTACACCAACCCTCACCTGCACAATAGGAGCACAAAAGTCTTTTTCCCTAGCAGACTATCCTGATAAGAAAGAGTCTGGAGGGAAGTCGGGAAAGACAGACATTTCTGAATAATAGTCATTCACTGTAGCCAATTGCTTCACCTTTCTTTGAAGCTGCAGCTAAATACATTTGCAAGAAGATGCAACTAAATATATTTGTTACATATTTAGTCTTTCCCCCAGATGAATCCTTCCCTATAATAGCCCATTTCTACTTGTGGATTAATAAGTATTTCACTACACAGGAACCCAAGAAATGTGTATATGTTTGTTAGCTAGAACTCAAAAATGAAACAGCATTTTCAGGTGAATGTGCAAGAACCAGGAGGTAATGGCTATCTGCAGTACCAGTCCCTCTCTGCCTCAGTTGAAAGCCACTGTCCTTGGTTATATATGATAAAAATCAATCACTTCTTCTATCGGCTTTAGGGTGAAGCAGACACCAGGGTGTTCAAATAATCTTTCAGAGAGTGATCATTCAGCAAGAGCAGGCAAAAACTGAGATAAAAAATGGAGGTTAAAAGTGGCCTTACTTTAGGTGATCAAAAGTGTGGACATGTAGGATGGGATGAGCTATGGATCACCTAGCTTTAGTCCCATTTTAGTTAATCCTTCACTATGCTGAGGGTTCTGACACACCACCCTCTCCTCCCAGTAAAACTCCTAGATTATAAGACCAGATGAAAATGAAGATCTCTTGTTTGAGAAGAAAGTGGAGGGCCACATATGAAGAAGGAGATATAGGAAATTGACAAGAAAAATGGTCTTTGCTACAGGCTGAGTTTTTATTCTGGTTTATATAGGTTTAGTTATAATGAGATGTTGACTTATGCCTGAGACATTTTGGTTCTTCCAAACAAAAAAAAACAAAAAAAAACAAAAAAAAAAAAAAAAAAACCCAAAAAGAAAAAAAACAAGCAAATTTAGTCATTAGAAGTAGAAAAAAGAAAGAATTACTATTTTCAGTGCACACAGTACAGCTATGCAACTCATTGGTTTAAGATATACTAACAGCTTTCGGTACAAATGAAAAACATACAGATTCTTTACATAGTGCATGAAAACATTCAAAATGAGGTATAAATTGATGCATAAAAGTGAAAAATAAATAGAAAAGTTTACAAATCATCATGTAGTCAGCATTAAATGGGTAGGAATTAGGCAAGTTAATGCATAATTGTCAATGGTGAATTCACTTACGCATTCCTCCTGAGAATATGGTACCAGACTTTGTGCCAGGGACAGGACACTGTACTAAATGATACATGATTTTCTCCAGCAAGATGTTTTCTATGCTTCCAGTGATGTGGTCTGTCAAAGAACAAAAAATATGTCTCTCTAAATCTTGCATGAAATCTGCAACTGGACACTTGTTAAAGTACAGTGTAACTGCAGCACAAAATAATAGTTTCCAAACCTCACAATATTAATAAGCAATGTGATGCAGAATGAAATAACTATTAATAAAGCCACTCCACTGAACTAGTTTTAGCACAATTAAACTTTTCTTTACCTTATTTCACAATCCATTTAAAATGTTCTGTTTTTTCTTTAATGGCAAAGTAAAATCTGAGCTTAATAAACCACAGCAGTATAAATTCAAGGCAGCATATGGCACAGATAAATGGAAAGCATTATCAGGAAAAAGACAACAGCACCAAAATCAGAAATCCAGGCTGTGACAATGCAATTGATTTAAGAGTGTCTGTACACAGTGAGCAATGAGAAACTGTCAGCAATGGGCAAGTTACAGCTCTGATTTTTTTGAGAATGTGGTCATGGAAATTAATGCATCTTAATGAAAGGTAGGAGGGTAAGAAGAGAGTGTGAGAGGCTTACAGAAGCTGCAGCAGTAGCTGTTAAGTTCAGTTTTGATTGCCTTCTTTTTTTGGATAAAGTCCAGATCATTTCAATATCATTCCTCCTCCACTTATTTGCAGGACCCCTTTGTTTCAGGTGTAATAACCCAGTAAATGCAGGCCAAGTTTTACAGTATTTCTCAGGGTGAGGTGCTGCCTAGTTGCAGAAAACTCCTTCAGTGCCAGGGCTGCATATCTGTATTGGCAACCATATTGGCAGAGAAGGGACAGTGGATAACAGCTGTCAATGGGTGAAAAGCATCTTCAGGTTTTCAGTCTAAGGTTCAGTTTAGAAGACCGCCTTCCTCCACCCAGGAGCTTTATGTCTTCCTCTCCTGTGAGATGAAGAGTTGCAGCATTTTGATAAATCACAGGTGTGGCAGTAGAGTTTCCTCAGCATGAGTTCTCTAACCCTTGAGCTTTAGGAGATGGGATCTACTCCAGTAGAGCTTTGAAAAGGAATATAAACTATCACAGTATGTTATGTATCTGGTCCAAGACCATCTGTGTGATGCAGCTAAGGCTCTCTGCCATTTAGACATGGCAATGTACATGTCCAGTCATGTGTCAAATTTAGACTTCTGCTTCAGTGTCTATGGTGGAAGTTGCATAGGCAGTGCAGTCTAAAAACTTGAATATTAATGAATTAACAGTCCTGAGACTGCAGTGCAAGGTGAAGGTTTATGAAACACAGGCCTACTTCTGTCTCTGAAGAGGAGTGGTTTTGTTGGTCACTTGATATGACCTGTTTTGGAAATGAAAATTGTCAATTGTAGGGTGCAATAGCTTTGTTAAATGATAGATGGATTGAAACTGAAGACGGAGCACAAGACAGAAAGCATTTACAGCGCTGCAACATATCAAGTCCTTGTCCATCAGCTGTGCCAGTGTGACACAGCACAGATTCACTCTTGCTCTGGCTGTAAAATAAAATGTATTAACTTAAACTGCCATCACTTAAATTCCATTTGCTTTCCTAATGGGGGTAGGTTAGGAGTGTTTGCAAGGTCACCCCTGGTGCCTCAACATCTTCACTGACAGATGGCAACTCGATGAGCTGTGGTAACACCATCATTTCAACTCGTGTCCATATCCCAAGGAATCTTGAGCACTCGCAGCTCAGTAAAATCCAGGCTGTTACTGTGCCTCAAGAGAAACAATTATAAAGGACATTGCTTCTTACCCCATGGGACAACAGTGAGCAGGCTACAGAAGTTGCCTGAGTTTCCCACTGCACCATAGCTCCTTTTGCAATTCATCACCATTGATGTTTTCAAACCTCTGTCTGACAGCACCTGTTACAGTAGACAGACTGTCTGGGAGATGACAGCCTGATCTGTATCTCTTTCACACCTCTTTAGGGATAATTTTTGATGTGTGGTAGGTTTTGATCAACTGCCACCTCTCTTGTATGCTCAGCTAAACAAGCTATTTGATTTTTTTTATTGTGATGGGTAAATATGTCACTCATGTTGTTGAACATGCTGGCAGCAGGAGATGTAAATATGTCATAGCTGATGGTTGAAAGCCTCAGTGATTATACTGGGCTTGAATTAAAGGTTATTTTTGTACTTCCTTTGCAGACACTGGCAGATGTTTTTGCTGCCTTTAAAATTCAAGAAAAATCTTTGGGACCATGTGAAATTAGCCACTTTCTATAAATGTAAAATACACTGGTATTTTTCACATTCATGTGTTATTTTTTATTCATGGGAATGAGTATGACTAAAGAGAGAAGCAAGTAAGAATGCCTCTTTTGTCAGATTCTTGAACTGACCAAGAGAAAAGGGGTTACGGAAACTTTCCTAGATATTCTTGTCATAAACCTTACCCTGCTATTACTTGGACATCCCAAGCTGCCCTGCCAGAATGAACAACAGAACGTGTTTTTCCCAAAAGTGTTGTTTAAAGAATAAACATTTTTTATGTTACTGTGCTTTGTTCACAGGAGTAGAGATTTCATGCTCACAGACCTCATCCTTAAAATGAGACTGGAGAGGGAAATGTAGGGCTGCTATGTTGATGGACATGAGATTTTCTCCTGGCAAAGGGCTTTGCTCAGACTGTGGCTTGTCCAGGAGTCTTTGGGTCCTTCTGCCTCTAAGGGCTATAGGTCACAAATCACGCATTTCACCTTCCTTCACTTCATCACTGTCATACAATATGGGCACTGTACACCAATTCGTTCATGGCCAGGCCTTGCTACATATAACATAGTCCCAACTGAGCTGCATACCTACTGCTAACTGGCATCTGTCTTTATTTGACCACAGTGAACCTTTTATTTTTCAAGATCAAAATGAGAGAATTTAGACTGAATCTTTAGCCCTTCTTTCAGTTAAGTGATTCTAAGAACCACTCACACAAGGTTTTCTTCTTTGCTTTATTTTATGTAATTTTCCTTTTTCACATTTTCTTTGGTTTTTTAAAGTGTTTTTGGTACTAAAGCAAGAGTTAAAAATCCACATACAATGAAATGTAAGGAATCAATGTTCACAGTCTGTTAATATTCCTTCTAACTGTCTTCTGATGTGAGAAATGGAAGAACAACTCTATACTTTCAAGCTGACCATCAGCCTTTGTTCTGGCCAGTTTCCTTGCTGATAGGGTTATGTTTTGTGGCCATGTAAACTCCATATGTGTGTGTTTTTGACAAGCTGTCAGGACTAACCATCTGGAGTGGTACCTTAGAATATTTTTTTCACACTTAAAACACCAACCAGAGACACAAAATTTAATGATCACCATGTAAAGCTATGTTTTATATCAGCAAGGAATGAATGTGCTAAGAATGCTGTTAAACATGTTTCCCAGGTGGTAGAATAATTGAAGGTATTTGTTGGGATTTCTCATAAGAACAATAACTGACCTAAGACCATATTGCTCTAGGAAAAAGAAAATGGTTTGAATTTTATTAGGAAAGAATTTTTGGATGTGGCATAGTTAGAAATTATTGATATAATTAAAGAACTAGGATGGCCTTTTCTGTGACCATCATGTATTCCTGAGAAGGCCAAATACAGATTTCTTTTAAATGAGTACAAAGAATCCACTAATGGATTCTGAATTTTGAGGGACGCAAGTGCAATTCTCAGAGAGAGGTGATCCCCCTCATACTCGACTCTGCAAGTGTGTAATAGTATTTTGGTTTTTTTTTCTTTTCTCTTAAATACTGATTTCCAACACCCTGAGTATTCTCTTCGCAGAATAAAACCATAGCTTTGGGTGCCTTTGGGGACTAACTATTATTAGGAAATATTCAATAAGCCATGACAGCAAGCAATATCCATTTTTATCTGAGATCGTCCAAAGATCCATGATTTGTCAATTAGTAAATTTTAATTAAAGTGTGCTACTGCACTAACTCATTGGCCATTGTGGTATCAAGACCCATGTTAGTGAATTTATGTCTTCAGTGAAGAAAAATGTATTTTTCACAGTGGGAGCCCATTGTTCTGATTCTGTGTTTGTATTGCATCTATCATGACAGGGTCTTGATTTCACTTTTTAGTCCATTACTACAGCATAAATATTACAATAAAAATTAGAGCATTATAATTATCCCCCACCATAATTTCCCGTGAATGTCTTTGCTGTTTTTACTGAATAGACTGCAAAGTATGTATCAAAAAAATAAGGCAACCATATTTTCCCACAGCTTTTTGGAATTGTCCCTTAAAACATTTCTGTTTGGCGTCTGACAGCCAGGCTTTGTTTAACCTGAGAAAGCCCATAAGGGCAGAGCAGCTGAGTTATGACAAACCAAAGACACTGTGGAAATTGTTTTCCTTCATGATTAACTCCCCTTCCAGAGGCTGAATGAACAGATATGTGTTGAGCAGAGGTCTGTAGGAGCTGGAGTATTCAGTTCTTGGGATTCATCCAGAAATTCTCACAGTTGGGCTAAAAGTAAGTCAAAAAAAGGAGTCCAAAGTTCAGATGAGAGCAGAAGTCAGCAGTGTTGGAGAAAATCTCTGCCTGTATCTCTGAAAGGCAGGAGCCAGTGAAATTTGGGGACTGAGAAGAAGCCCAAAGACTGGGATGTGGGTTTGACTGGACACCCAAGTTCCTTGCATTATCTTTACGAGGGCTGCTGAAAGGAATTATCCTATAGTTCTTTCTGTGGGTATGCTAAGTGTGCATTTCAAGTGGTATTGCAATCTCCCAAGCCCTTCAGTGGAACAGAATAAAGGATTGTGCAGCCATTTAGGAGTTTAGGTTGCAATCCACAGAAGCTATTAATTGAATACATTTCAAACAAATGTTTGTAGCAGAGATCTCTGCTCCTTAGTATCTACATCACTGTTGGCTATTTTTTTTTATACATTGCGCATCTTTTTTAAAAAGCCTTCTTATTTTTATGGCATGTCTTTTCATCCCGGTACTCCTGTTTATTCTATATATTACAAGCTTTTATGTAGTGTTTTACTAGTGGATAGGAACTGTGGAATTGTTGAAACTAAAGCCCCTTTTGCTATAGTTTATATTTTCAATTTCTTGTATTTGTTTTCATTAATCATGGCTTTCTTCACAGGTGGTTTCTTTTATTACCTTATTATTGATGCGAGTAAAACAAATTTTTTTCCCCTTTCATACATTTACTTTTTCCCATTTGAGTTATGCCTGTTGCATTTATAAATGACCGTGCCTGCAAGGCATTTGGGCACTTAGATGAGAAATGTTGATGCTGAACTCAGAGCTTTGAGACACACTCGTGTCCATTTGCAGTTAATTTAAGCAGCCTCCACAGCTCATGGATTTCTATCTATCTGCATCCAGATCTCTGGGTAGTTGTGTTCTGCTTCTTGCATCGCAAATAGAAAAAAAAAAAAAAAAGAAAGAAAAAGAGAGGGAGGAATATAAAGGAGTATAAAGAGTATAATAAGAAAACAAGTGAAGGGGCAAAATGGTATTGATGCAGTTCTTTTTCTTCATTTGCTGAAAGAATGATGTCCATTCAACTTTGGGAGAAGACATATTACAAGTGCTTGATAAATGAGCATAAAATAAGGTATTATATATAGAAGGCAAAACTGGCTCTATGCTTGTTTTTTTTTTTTTCTACTGGCAGGAGTCGCTCCAGAGCAAAGAGTAGAGAAATATTTAAAAAGACACTTTCTTTTGTCCCCCTTCCCAAAGGCTGTAAACAATATTAAACAGTAAAACTCATTGCCTCGCATTCCAGATCATAGGCATACTTGAGGCTTTAAAAAATACCCACTTATTTATTCCATTAGAGAGAAACATAAAACTAAATGAAAAAACAAACCCCAAAACACAGAATTCCCCTATACCCTGTTCTAACTTCCACTTTGTCCTCTTGGTGTTGAACAAAGTTCTAGAAAAGTACAAGGGAGTTGTGGTGGACCTTACTGTACTTTGACACATCTAGAAGGACTCTTCTCATCAGCTTTGGTGATGGTGCAAAAAGGGAACGTACAGGGTTACAAGAGAGAAAGAAAGGGCTATGCTTGCTGCAGCAGGAGTGACAATCTGAACTCCAGCTCATGGGGGCGTTAGAAGAGGTTTCTGCAAACTGCCCCAAGTCCTTCAACTAAGCTTGCTGGGAGATGACAAGACAGGGTTGAATCACACACTTTGTTCATTGATAATAATCTTGTACTGCCTTAAATATCTAACGGTCAAAATGTAAATGAAGCCAACAGATAGTCAAAACTCAGATCCCCTATACTGACTTCCCCTTATAGCCTGTGTCACAAATTAGTGACCTTCATGTCCTTTAATCTCTATTCCCAGACAATTTGCTCCATGTGTTTCAATCACCTATGAAAGTTGCTCCTCTGTTTCTGTTACAATTACTCCTGAATTCTGGGTTTGATCTGTCAAAACTGAATTAAATTCTACTTTTTTTCTTAAGAAGGTTTGGATCAGGGTCTCTGGGACAGGAATGGCAATTGAATGGGAGTCTTTGGGTTGGAAGGCGAAGACGAAGGGAGGGGAGGGGAGGGGTGGGGAGGGGCGGGGGAGGGGAAGGTTGGGGAGGGGAGGGGAAAAAAACAGCTGCAAATAAACTTGGGCTTTCTCAACTGATGGCTTTTGTAGGAGTGTATATAGGGCCCCTTGCTGTCACAGACTGCTTAAGACTTGTCCACCTTTCTTTTTCCTCTTCAATCGGAGAAAAAGCAGATATTTTTCTCTCTTGATGCCGTAAGTGGCACTTTTTTCATCTTACAGCAGCATACAAACCAAAACCATTAAAACAGCCAAAGACCATCAAAAGGCAGCATGGCAGGACCATAAAAATAAGTCCACCTCTGGCCCGGAAAAGGCCCAATTTTGTTTTCTACCTGCCATGTCGCTATAACACCTTTGATCATATCTACAGAGCTGTGGGAAGGGTATCCCTATTTTTTCATCCAGGCACAAAACAAAAATTGAGCTCAGACACTGTGGAGTCAAGCTCTTTTTTTTTTTTTTCTTTTTCCTCCCACTTTCCACCTCCTTGTCCATTATTAATCAGAAGACTTACTATTGCTTGGGCTAGATTTTTATTGCATTAACTACTAGGGTCTGATCTTGCCTGCTTACAGAGTCTGTAGTAAAGCACCCCCTTCTCTTCTACAAGTAAAATATGATCTTAAATGAAAACTCAAACTAAACATATTTGTTGCTCTCCTAATTCTTAGTATACTTATACCAAACAAATTCATGAATACTGGAGGATGTAAAGATGGCTTGAGATCAGTCAGGAACCGGCTTTTGGTGAAACAAATTCCAATTCCTAACCATATCTTCACACTTTTTTAGTTGAACAAAAGCATAAGCATTATCATATTGTTGAACTGCATTGCCATGTGCAAGGCACAGAGTAACACAATGTTTTGTTGAGGTATATCACTTTGGAAATGTGCCTACAGGTATTGAAAGAAATGAATTCAATATGAATAATGCAAGTGATATTTTAAATGAATATTTCAAAATTTTGCATGAGCTTCTGGCTGACATCCTAGTCTGTACTGAAGTGAACTGTGCTGCATCCCTCCATTGCACTAGAGTGACCTTAAGCCACTCTGTGTCCTCTCCTATTCCCCTTCTGGCTTTTTGCTGTCTCCATTTGTACAGGTGCTAGGATGTGATGGGACTCTAATTAGGCTCTGCTGTCATAGAAATAGGTAAATAAAAAGGGAAAAAAGTGTTTGTTTTACTTGAGTAATCCTTAACCCTCATGACTATGGAGAAGAGTTTAAAGGTCCGTGAGCCCAGAATCTAAAATCCAGAAAGCAAACCAAGCAAACATCTCCTCCCTTCCTTTTTGAAGCCTGTTCTGTGTTTTGGGAAGTCTTGATTTTCAATTTTACTGAAACTGCAGTCCAATGAGCTGAGGTGAAAATCATTTTTAGTTTAGCTTAAAGGCAGAATGGTCTATGCATGGAAGACAAGGTGTCATGGGTTCAGCAGCAGCAGTCATTTTTCTCTTTTTTTGTAGTAGCTGTTTTTTTTATTTTCGGCTTGGGAACAGTGCTGATAACACCAGTGTTTATAGTTATGGCTTAGAATGTTTAGGCTAGCTAAGGACTTTCTGAGTTTCATGCTCTGACAGGGAGGAGGGGAGCTGGGAAGAAGCTGGGCAGAAGCAGAGACAGGGCGCCTGACCCAAACTGATCAAAGAGGTATTCCATAACACAGCATGTCATGCCCAGGATGTAGAAATGGGGAGCAGAGACCCGGAAGGGTGTGTGTGTGTGTGTGCATGGCATGTTCAGACTTGATATGAGGTGATGGGGTGCGCTGCATGGTCGGGCTTGGTATCAGGTGATGGGGGGCACTGCTTGGTCAGGCTGGGTGGAAATTAGTTGGTGAGCTGTTGTATTCTTTCCTTGTATTTGCCTTGTTATTATTATTATTGGTGGTAGCAGTAGTGATTTGTGTTATACCTTAGTTACTAAACTGTTCTTATCTCAACCTGTGGGAGCTGCATTCTTTTGATTCTCTTCCCCATCCCCCTGGGACTGGGGAAAAAAAAGAGGGGAGTGAGTGAGAGAGCGGCTGCATGAGTTTGAGGGCCTTAAACCACCACACAAGGACTGACATTTCTGTACTTTTCTGCAAAGACTGGACAGCCAAGAGCGTGGCTCTGCATTGCTATCTCTATTTTGGAGAAACTTTCCTTCTACTGGACAAGGCATGGAAAATCCACTTGAGAAGGGTGCCTCTCTATCAGTAAACAGCCATACTGACGTGGTCAGCCTTAACAGTGCTGTCAATGTGCAGAAGTGGATCTGCAGCTGTCTACATCAGGTAAAGATCCAGCTTCCCAGACGTTTTAGGTGCACTGCTGATTTATGCCAGCAGTATATCTGGACCTTATGTAAAGGAAAAAATACCTCCAGGCTATCTCTTCACATTTCAAAAAGCACAGTCTCATGCTGCAATTCTTTGGTGAATCCTTATTGCTGGCACAGGCAAGAGCTGGGTGTTGCACAGGCAATCCACTGCTCCAAATATCTGTCCCTGCCCTTCCCTTCGTCCAGCAAAGGCTGACTGTAGACTAAAGATTGGGCCCTGCTTTATCATTCTTTATCCAGCCTGGGAAGATTTGGCAACACAGTTGTCAGCCAGATTGGCTCTGACAAGTATCATATGCTTTATTGCACCCGTTAATTGCCTGCTTTTCTCACCAGCCTTGCTGTCATTCATCCCAAAGAGAAGGTGTGATAGCATCTTTATATAACAGCCTAAGAGGTAATAAGCAGTGAGATTTGCCAGGTATAACTGTTGTTCAGCAAACTGAAGGGGAGACAGTCTTTTCTTTACACAGCTGAAGATCATCTCTGTCCCCTCTCTCCTTCTTGCAGCTTGTCCTGAATGTGCCATACAGTGGCTGTTGGGCACTTTTTTTAAATAATTTCCCTGCAGTTGGAAGCTGCCCCGGTGCTCACATTACTCACATTTGTCAAAACCAAGCAAAGATAGTTAAATATCTCTCTGGAGTCCTGAGACTTTGGGCTGGCTTTCCACATGCTGTACTTGGCTTAAAGAGCCCTCTGACTCTGTTTTAGGATGAAGATATTTGCATGTCTGAGTGAGGAAGACTGACTGGACTGGACTCCTGATCCCAATTCCTGCTCCGTTATGCTGTAAGAGACTTGTAGGGTCAAATTAGCTTTCTGACTACCACACAGTTTTGTACCAGTTTTATACCAGCCTGTGATTCTTCACATTAATGACCCAGTTGATCCTGGAGCTCACTTTGGATCTGCTCTCTAGCATAATATCTTTACATAGGATGACTTTCAACTTCTATAATTTAGCAAAGTACAGATATTGAGATATTTGGAGCCTTAGCTTGCACACATGGAAGTCAAAGGCAGTTATTAGGTGCTCGTGTTGAGTTAGGTACCTAAATAATTTGAGGTCCTCTAAGGTGTATGCTTGTTCAAGTTAAAATGTTCTTAACTGCATAGTTACATAGCATCTGGTCCAATATAACCTGATCATTGACTTCTGAGAGAAGGCATGGGTAGAACCCCTGTTATTGTATGCCAATCATACTGTATAATTAGTAAATACATTTCCTCTCATGAAGCTATTTAGTAGTTATTTAGTAGGAAGTTTCAGGGTAATTTTGTTATATGTCAAAGTTATTGTTATAACTTTCCCTGCAATGTAAACTATCATTTTTACTGAATTAGATATTTGAAGTGGAAGAACACAGTACTCCCAGGAATTAACAGCTGGCAAGATATCCCTGAGCTGGGCCAGTATCCCTTCTACTGGCTGTCATCAGAGGATGCCATAACACACACTATAGGGAGATTTGTCTTGTGTATTGGTATATGCTTTTCGGACATACAGGTTAATATAGTGGGATGCTAACATGTTGGTGGTGTTGGGTTGTCATGGTTCATCCACAGCCAGTTATAACAGGGACATCTTCACACAGATGCCTGGATACAGTAGGGCAAGGAGGAAATAAATGGAAGAACTCAAGGATTAAAGGCAAAAAGGGACCAGATCATGAGTGTTTGCCATGTATATTTCCTAGACTAGGCTATGGGGAGGTGAATCTGGCCTTTCGTTATGCCCCTGCACTTTAGTTACACTCCTGCCTGAAACATTTTCAGTAATCAACAGATGTGATCTCCAGGCAGCATCACAGAAGAAATGGCAATTACAGATAGGGCAAGATTTCAGATCTGATGGATTTAAAATTGCTAGTGCCTAATACTGGATAAAAAAAAAAAAAAAAAACAAAACAACCCAAACCAAATCATGGTGCCAGGTAGGATTTGTTTGGATGAGTAACCCCCACTCCACCGATGGCTGTCTCGTTTCAGGTAGGTACCTCCAGCTAAACTGTAAATTATTTAGCAAGGCAGCAAATTAATGCCAAGTAGCACCAGCACCTTTAATGCTCAGTGAGTCATATATAAAACATGCATCCTTCTGTGAGGGTATGATGTGCTGATGGAAAGCAGCCTGAGGAGGGAAGGACTGTGGGAGATGAGGAGTTAGGTAGCAGAAGTAGGAATCTTCAAGACAGCTAAATAATGGGGGAAGTGATTGAAAGTCAAGCTTCCCAGGCATCCTGTGAGTTACCATGATGAGAGGGAAGGAGAGAAAGTAAAAATAAAAGAAGCAGCATCACTTTAAAGACTGTTCAGCAGGTACTGAAGATGAGGCTGGAGAGAATGACTTTTGTTATTGCTTGCTTCCAGGTATGTTTCCTATGCATATGGAGTCCTTGGCTTTCTGAAACAGCAGTAGGAGCACCAAGAGGCCTGATCATTTGCTGGGGAGTGAAATATGGTTTCAGCTCCACATTTGTGTCTCCCTGAATACTTTGATTTCAAGTGTGCTGAGCTCTAAGACACTTCTGCTCTAAAGGCAGTCACCTCACCAGTGTGAGCAGTTCTCGGCTGTGCTAGTCCTTGAAGCTCTTGTACATCTCCCAGTGAAATTCCCCTCAGTGCCTGTAACATGAAGGTTTTTAGCCTTCTCTGCCTTATGAAACCCCTAAAGTGTTGCTAGGTTTTAAAATATCCTATGTCCTGGGAGAAGTCATTGCATGTTTGGCTGAGTTTGGAGATGAAGCACTCATGAATTTATCTCTTGAAATAAGAAATGAAATGTCTTTTCATTTGGACAGGGTTTATCAGAGTCCTCAGGGTTGCCTGAAAATATTTTATTGTAATGTCTTTGCAAACAAATCTGTCCTTGTGCCAGAAGGATTTCTGGGGCAAACCACACAAGCCACTTTGAAAGACTGCGTGAAAGTTTTGTCAGACATCTAGTGTTCTGTGTATCCAGCAGAACAGGTCTGATTTAACATTGGAGGGAGGCAGCTATTTATGTGTGTAATTAATGCTCTGCCTTGTGGCTAGTGCAATGTTGCCCTAGGATTTATCTTTCTGCCCTTTTGTTCAAGGAGGGTTACCTATAGAAAGGAGATGAAATTTCACAGCAGGGTATGAGCATTTAGGAGTGGGGGATTTGCTCTCTGGTCCCAAGTACACGTACCAGTCACTGATCAGGGTAGCTTGGCCCTTTTCACTCCCACAGTTCTCAGAATAATTTCCAAATTGTCCACATGACAGTAGCTGAGGAGGGCAATTCCCTGCAGTGTATTCGTATTGTGTATAGGTGTGTGACAATCATCCAAAGAGCTGTTAAAGTGTCTGGAGACTTCCCACAGAGGTTACAGACTGGGAAAATATTTCACAGAAAGGAAACAATAGACAGTCAACTAATTGCAGAAGTAGTAAAGATGATACTCTGCATACTGAGAGCCCCTCAGAGGTAGGCTTTCTGAGACCCAGTTCTGAAACACTACAGTTAGTGTTACTTAGTGAGATTTTTGGGCCCCATTTCTCTTTGCTGTCAAACCAAGCCTTTGCAGGAATACTTGAGCATTAAGTAGTTAATTAAACTTGACTGTCATCACAAATAAGGTTGGAGGGGTAACACTTCTCAGTGTCATAGTTTGCTGCTGAGGTTTATGTGGGCAATTAATTCCTCTTGCACTGCCCTGGCATAATTTTCAGTAAGTTCCATGTGGGTTGTAATGAAGTTGATGATTGCTGGTGCCTGTGCCTATTTAATAAATTGATGACAATAACAAATGTCTGTGCATCCTTCATTAGGTGATACGGAAATGACTTTACTATGAAGTTGGGATTGCTGGAGCTTGGCAGCTTTGCTGGAGGGGTGGACATGGGGGTTAGTTATTGAATATGTTATGTGTACAGTACAGAACTCCTCCTATCACCTCCTGGAGCTCTTGACCTTGTGAGTATTCACTGCTAATTTTCCCCAGCAATAAAGGGAGGTAAAAAAAAAAAAGAAAGAAAAGATATAAAATTCCAGTAAAAAGTAACTTTTGATTTTGAAGAGCTGGAAATAATATGTACAGTTTCCTCCCCCAGGATCAAAAGAAAAGTAGAAACCTGTTCACTGTCATTTATGTCTCCTCATTTTAGCAATGTGATGTGTTATCTCCAATACAGGCATTTCGTGGGATGTCTGGAGACCTCTTTCATCTAGCACTGGCCAAGAAAATCTCAGAGGATCTGTAAGACCTTCATTATTCAAATCCAGCAGGAAGGTACACTCCTGACTATTAAACAAGGGAAGAGTCAACTGAGGATTTTTAGCATTTACTTCTGTCAGTATTCCTGTTTCAGGATCCTTTGGACATTTCACTACACCTGGTGCTCTCCAATTTAAGCAGAGCCTAATTCAGCTATTTTTCCCCATCGTTTTAACTATAACAAATTTGTGCAACTGAAGATACTGCATTCAATTAAATAATCTTAAAAGTGACAACTTAAGCAAAGAGGGCTCTACTGTGATTTGTGGTTCCTGTGTGTTTTCCTTCTTCCCCAGACCTCCTAGGTTAAAAATCACTGGGGAGAAAAAAAAAAAAAAGGCAGTGAGAATTTAAACATTCCTGTTTATCCCTTCTCTGCTCCACCAAAACCTTTTCCTTCCAAGGGTTGTGTGCAGTGGACTCGTTTATACTCTGTAGAGTCCCTTGCATCTCATTTTCAGACCTAAGTTATCTCCAGGAGGATTACTAATACTTGTTCTGATACAGACTTATCAGTAGCATCCCAGTCTTTGCCACAAGTTTATTTGTTCTACTCTTGAAGAAATACTTCCCTAAAGTATTTGATGTCACTAGGGTTATTCCAGATTTAAACAGCTGGGACCATAAGCTAACATTGGCATTGAGTTATCTTCAGAATGAGTGCTTTTTGGCTGCAGAAACATAGAGCTGTTAGTGTATAAAATATCACTGACTGTTAAAAAAAAAAAACCTTAATTTTGTCTATACTTGATTTTCATCCCTTTCAGATGCTGTACTCAAGTTCTCTGCCCTGAAATAAAACTTGGGTGCTAGATCACATGACCAACAACATAATTAAGGACATTATTTAAGTACTTTAAATAAGTAGTGTACTCAGGATGTATGAAACAGAACAGATTTTTTAGTCCGTCTTGACTATTGTGTTATCGATCTCACAGCTCACTAATTTCTATGTGGCAGTAACTTGCAACAATTCAATGTCATAGCATGCACTACTACTCTTTGCACTGTAGCAAAAGAAGAACCTGAGATAAATGTGGTATCAGGATTTAATTATTGTCATTAAAGTCATACTAATAGCATTGCTGAGTTGATTTTTTTATTATTATTTTTTTTACTGTTTACTGACATGGGCACTGAACTGCCCTTTTTTTTCCCCTCCATCCTTCACTTTGGAGATACAGTTTGCACAGGAAAGCTCTGAAACATCTTGAGGAGGCAGAAATTGTCTCCTGGAGCAGTGCTCTGCTCTCTTTCTCCTGATATAAATGTACTCAACCTGTTTGCCCTGTTGTAATCTTAATGATTGTCCAGTCTACGTCTTCTGTGGTATTTTTATGAGCCAGCAGAATTATAGCTTAGTTTATAGATGATATTCCATTTCCAAGGAAATGTATATGTTCTGTAAATGCAGCTGCTGACCAAACAGCCTTGGATAACATTCTGACCTATTTTCTTTTTATTATTATTATTATTTTGTAAATAGGAAATAGATTCTCAAGAGCTATCCTGATTGTTTCTTCTCCTTGTCCTTATTGGAAATTAGCCATGAAAAAAAGAGAAGTGATGGAAGGGAAAGGGAAGTGTTCTGCCTTAGAGAATGTCCTTGTCTCCAGAAAACCTAAGATGTATCCAGGAGGGTAACGTAAAAGTTGTGTCTTCAATCTGCTCCTTTTATAACCTATTCTCACCAGACTACTTTCAATCATAGAAACCCTCAGCAATGTCTTTTTTTAAGACGTGGTTAGCAAACACATGGGGAGTATGAGCTAGCCACAGCTGCAACATTTATGGGCTTCAAATGAGCAAATGTGTCATTTCTCTTGCCTAGCTGAGAAACTTAAATGGTGCTTTCTCCCTGCCCTGATTTTTATGGTCTGTTGCTCCATCATAAAAGAAGAATCAATTAAATTGCAACTGATAGAGGGTGGCCCAAAGAGTTGTCTTTATTTGAGTCATCCCAGGCAGGTACTGGTAGCAGTGCCAAGATACAGGAGGTCCATGGACTTTAGCCAGCTCACAAATGGGATACTCTGCTACAGGAACCCAGCCTTTGACTTGACAGCAGCTCTGCTTTCCTTGAGAACCTCTTATGGCTGTGGCTCTGATGTATCCTAATTAACCCAGAGTAGGGATTGCCTGGCTTTGTTAACTTCAGAAATGTGTGACTGTAACTTTGTGGCTGCTATTCTGCCCAGAGGACAGAAATAGTATCAGTGTTGGCAGCTACAACTGAGAGAGCACCAAGTGCACTTTACATTTTGGCATGCAGTTGCTGTCTAAGGTTGAGAAATCTGAGGTAAGGAGGGGAGTAGGATTTTCCCCTGCTTTCTCATGGTGTCAGTGGCATGAATTAAATGCTTGTATTTTTTTATTATCTTAACAGTTGTCTGATACTGTGGTCTTCCTTCTTATAAACTTCTATTATTGCTTAGAGAGTAAGAAACAATAAAGACTTAAAGTGGCAGTACAATTTGTTTTAAACAAACCACCTGGGAGTCATTTCCTCCTATTAAAAATGTTTTCCACAATTTTAGAGTGCAGTTTTTGTAGGGATACTTTATTGCTCTGTTTTTCTCCAGGGGTTATTGTAATTCCTGGAAATCTTTTGAAATCTAGGCTATGCTACTGCATGACTAAGAGACTGCTGGGGAGAAGAAAATGTGTGAAACATTGTGAAACATAATGCATCATTTCCAAAAGCCTTTCTGTCATGGGTTCAGCAGCAGCAGTCGTCTTTCCCCTTTAAATAGTAGCTGGTGTAGCACTGTGTTTTGGATTTTCGGCTAGGGAACAGTGCTGATAACACCAGTGTTTATAGTTATGG
>JASSUY010011537.1:3621-18326 GCA_032466535.1 Forpus xanthops | reverse complement strand
GTTATACCTTAGTTACTAAACTGTTCTTATCTCAACCTGTGGGAGTTGCATTCTTTTGATTCTCCTCCCCATTCCTCAGGACTCGCCAATAAAGAGGGGGGAGTGAGTGAGCAGAACTGTTTGAGGGCCTCAAACCATGACACCTTTGTATGAACATGAAGCAAAAGCATTATCTTCTGGAAGTCAAGGAAAGTTGCACCAAATCTGGAGGTGAAAAGATGCAGAAAGCAACTGCAGATGAGCCAGCTTTGTCCAGTACTCCATCTGGCAGAAAAGCGTCTTGCAGATAGACACAAAGTGATGTTTCAGCAAGATAAAAATGACAAAAGGTAAAAATTAAAATTACTAAATTATGTAGGAATTACCATAATGTCCAGATTGCAAAATTGGGAAGTATTATGAGGAGAA
This sequence comes from Forpus xanthops, assembly GCA_032466535.1. NCBI lineage: Eukaryota > Metazoa > Chordata > Aves > Psittaciformes > Psittacidae > Forpus > Forpus xanthops. Next base: position 17,918 of record JASSUY010011537.1, on the reverse strand, counting down.
AAAAAGAAAAAATCCCTGCAGCTGACAGAATTAAGGACTAAGAATACAATGCCATAATTTCTGGAATAAATTAAGAACAAAAGAAATAAAACTAGATTCACTACTAATGACAGTGTTGTTGATCATGCAAAAGCATTCAATTAAGACTTTTGCATTCTGAAATGAAATATGTTTGTGTCACATGAGGATGTTGAAATACTTTCTTGTCCATTAGCAAACCAGAAGAAAGTTAAACAAACATTGACCATAAATAAATGTTTCCAAATCAGTGGATCTAGACAATTTAGAGTAGAAAAGCATTACAGAATTTCCTGAAGAATGCTGTTGTTGATAGTCCCAATAAATCTTAACATTCCCAGGAAATCTTAGAAGACAACCTCCATAATTTTAGCATTATTCAAAATACTAAGATACTTGTAGTCAAGACTTTTCCAGCATATAAAATACTACAAACATTGCAACACAATTAACTGGAAAAGAATTAAAAGAAAATACTACAATCAGAAGTAATCCATATGTTTTCCAGGAAAAGAAAGCTTTTCAAACCAACCTCATATCTATTCCTGAATATATTCTTTTGTTCCATGAAGTTCAAATTACACAATGCAGAGAAAAAAACCCAGGAGAATCAAAATTTTGCAAGATTAAGTGGGCACTCTCATCAGTGAAGTGCTGATAAAAAAGTATTACCAAAGATCTGATTTCAATGACGTTATAAAGGATGTAATGTTATTAAAAGCTTTCATCAGTAATTTGGAAGTAAATACAAAGTCATGCAGATGACAATACCTGGTAGTATGATAAATAGCAATAACAACATCAGTTTTGCAGATGAGTCTCCATTACTGTGGCGATATGGCACTAGGCTGAGCTCATTTTAACAAAGACAAATGCCCCCTCATCAAGGACTGTAGATCTTATCCTAGGGATGGCAAGTAAACTGACATGAGCATTCTATATATAAATACAGAAATTACTAGGATAATTTTACCTGTGTATTAAAATCACTAAGTCCTTAACTACACTGAAATCCTGTATACTGTCCTGGTGTCTTTATTTTTAAGGGGACTGGAAAATTGAAGGTAGACAAAGAGCCACAAAACTTCATTTTGATGAAGAGAGTTCATGAGCTGCATTTGTCTGGTTTATCCAAATCTGAGAAGTGATTTGATTACATCATCTAAGAGTATCTAGGAGGAGAAACTGCAGGATACGAAGGAGCTCTTTAAGGAGTGGGGAGAGGCATAAGGAAGAATCAATGGCTAGAACCTAATACCAGAAAACTTCAAATGAGACATGAGGCACATACTCATCACTGTGAGAATGATGAACCATTGAAGCAGACTGGCAAAGAGAATTACTTTCCCCCTTCATGTCTTTAAACCAGGACTGGACACTCCTCTGAAAGGTGATTTAGCTGGACTGGTCATGCTTTAATCAAATTCCTAGGTTCATTACAGATTAACAGGAAGTTTAATGACTTGTGATATGTGATGGATAAGACTAGATGAACTATCACACACTCCAAGGCTTAACTCTATTAATTGATTTATCAGTGTTTTAAGCTGCCATTCATTGCTATGGTATCTGAGCGCTCTCATATTAAATCAATAGCAACAGTGAATGCCTTGTGGACTTCGAGGACTTTCTGAAACTTTTGCTTGTAGGAGTAAAACTAATTAGGGTAGGATTTCTGAGGTCTTCTAGAGCAGGGCAGAAGGTTATATTTATCCTTCTTACTACAGACTGTATATTACTATATTTCCTTTGTGCTTAGATAGTGTTTCAAAGCAATGAGCTAGTGTTTTCAGTCAGGCACAGTGCTGCGAAATGGTTCTGCTTAAGAAACACGGTTATGTTTGCTCCTCTGACACTTGCAACCTTGCCAGGAGATATCACAACAGAACTGCCTCAGAGCTTTGCTTTCCAGTGTTCTTTATGGTAATGGGCACTTGCTTTGCTGACACAAAGACAAAAATGTGTGCCCAGAGAGCTGTAATTTAGATGAAAATGAAGAGTGGCAATAGGCCCAACACATCGTATAATCTCTTCCTTAAAGATAACGTATTTTCAGATACAAGATACCACTCTGAGAGGATAATGTGTCTGTTCTACAACAATTCTCACTCCTAAGCAATTGGATTTTTGTATCTAATAGTTATTATAGACTTACACTGCAGGATGTGGTGTCCTTAAAATACATGTATTTTGCAGAAGGGTATTAAATCAACCTTAGACTCTAAAAATAACAGAAATAAACTTTCCTTGGACGAGAGTTCTTCCCCATGTACTATTTGACAAATGTACACTAACAAAGCAACTTCTAATTAATTTGAATTCAATTCTAATTCAGGTCTAACACACCAAAAATAGAGCAAATTTTCTAGATGTTCCATTTTCTTGCAATAGCAAACTGCTAATGCTTTATTATCATGTTAAATCAATTTTCATCAGTTATACCCTATCCTTCGGGCCAAAAAACCATCAGGTTAGGCAAACAGGCTTACTGCAAAAATAAAAGTTTTTAAGCCATACCCTACCATTACTTGTTTTCACTCAGTTTTATTCATTGCTTTTACAGACCAGTGAAGAAGGTACTTTGCAAAACTATGCTTTAATGGGCCATTTGCAGCTGTTAATTTTTCCAGCCCAAACAACTCTATACTGTGCCCTTTCTACTGCATTCTGTAATCTCTCTGAAACTTCGTCTGGGCTTTCTGAAGTCGTAAGTTGAATTTTCTGTCCATGGCACAGGAAGAGGAGTTAACTGAAGATTGCTTTTCCCTCAGCACCTATAGGAACAGGGCAGAGACCAAGCTTCTCACTTCACTACACACCAGGTGCCCTGGCACTTAGTATTCACCCATGTTATTCTCCAAAGCCTTGCTGAGCATGCCTGCCTCAAGCAAGTAAAATGGCTGTGATCACAATGGTTTCATTTTAATGGCTTCATCGGCCAAGCTTTCTTCCCGAAAGCACGCCTCTAGTAAAAAGCCTTTACCTCTACAGAGAAATAAGATTTAAACTTTGTAACAGTCTACACAAAGCCAAAAATAAAATCCAGTTTGCTCCCTGAGCTACAGGCAAGACATACGCAGCACTGCTTAGGAAATACTTTGGGTTAAGAATATGCTTACGTTCCCAGACGTGTGCTCATGTTCCCAGATGTATGCTCACCCATTAGCACTGTGCAGAAAGCAGGATGCCCACTCCAGGGTACCCTTTTGGCTGGAGATGGTACAGTTAGCTCACCACAGCCAACAGCTCAATCCTGAAAGCATGTACTTGGTGGTAGAAGAAATACTGGCTAATGGCCATAACAGCTACCCTAACCCAGGAAGATCATCATGGAAAGAAGAGATGGAGTGACAAACTCCTGGAAAAAACAGGTAGCAAGGAGACCTGATTGGAGAAAGGAGATAAACCAGGAACAGCAACCAGGAAAGATGACCCCTGTGACAGGCAGTAACCCCCAATACATCAAGTTTACCAACAACACTAGTGGAAAATATCAAATCAAAGTCAAATATAGCATATAACACACCTTGCGTAGCAAAAGAGGTTTTTATTTCTTGGGTTTAGATCTGCAATCCTGATTTGCCTTGAACAACACTAATCATAGCATCAAAATGTAAAACAAAACACTAAAACATAGCAGAGTATTTTAAGATTAAAAATCAGGAGTGCCAGTGACACATCAGAAACTGCATGAGATTGTACTTCTGAAGTCCCACAACATCCAAAGGCAAGCACAATGTCTCCCAGGCACCAGCTGCTCAGCGAGTCAGAGTAAGTTAGCTTTAATTATATTTCATTTCCTAGTCTTAAATCAGGAGTTAAAAACTGATTATATTGCTACCATTTTTCTTATAAGCCTAAAAAATACATGCCCTAAATACTGATTAATTCAACCACAAAGATTTGCACTTTAGGATAACTTCTACATCTGCTTTTGTGTTTCAAAGCAATTCATATGAATATTACAGACAGATTTAATGTGACTTGTTCTAGTAAAATGTGTTCCGAAATGACTGGCAGAACATTAAGATTCATAAGACATAGACATAACAGAAAAAATGAACCTGTTGTACCCAGATCATAATTCAGAGAATGAGGATATATTAAATGACCTAAAGGAAGAACAGGAGAGAAAGCAACCTCCCAGAATATGAAGGTAGTAGAAAATGCATTAGGCTACTCTAATAACTTGTTCATCTCATTTGGTTTAATAATTTAATATGAACTAGATAAACCAGAAAAGCCATTTAGGAATAAACAAAAAGCAATTTCAGAAATCTGTGTTCACTGCTAGAAATAAGTGAGGAAATGAAGGGCAGCACAATCTAGCAGCACTTCCCTAAGTGGGAAGGAAGCCACCCAAGTTCCACAGTTGCACCCCATGACCTCACAGAAAGAAGTCTGAAGTGCAGGAACAATCACTGGCAAACAAGCTTCACAGTCCCTTTCCTTCCCCAGCAAAATTTGGTTTGGTTTTAAAGGGACATTCATTAAAGTAAACTTCCAAGGTTTCGTTTTGTTCTGAAAAGGCAAATAAATCTGTGAATTTTGCTGTTGAAAAGAGCACAGAGGGAAGAAATGGGACTTTGAGAATGAATGTGTTAATGTGTCACGAGAAGCTACCAAGTTTATCCCCCTCTGGCTTTGACCCAGGTGCAGAAAACTGGCTTTTGGTGTTTGGTTTTTTTCTAAGGTGCCATGTGGAATTAGAAAGACAGCAGTGCAGGAACTAACACAGAAATCTCAATAACTGCATCTTTTTCCCTCCCTTTCAGCATAAGCATAAGACCACTAAAACCACTATCACCAAACAGCAGCAAATGGACAGTTATTGCTGGTTTCAAAGAGTTCAGGTAGGGGTCTACTAAGGCTCTACAGTGATGACTGATGGTTCCTCTCTTTGGTGCTCACAGTACACACAGAACCAGTCTTTAAGGAGATAGCTGCTCACTCCTCCACATAAAGGCTCGACATAGGAAAAGTCAAATGATTTGACTGAACCAAGGATGCTGACCATTACATCTACCAAGTCAGAAATTAAGACTCAAGGATAGAAGGGTATTTAAAAATTGTTAATTATTTTTCAGAAATAGGTAGTCCTCTAGTTTCTGTTGTGGAAATGTCTGCATTCCTTATCTCACTGTTTCATCCTTACAGCTCCAGTTGGAAACTAAACCAGGGAAATGAAATGAAGGATAGACATCTGAAAGTGGAAACAGACCAGGTCCCAGGTTTGCTCAACAGAGGTGGCACCCAGATAAGGGATAAGCGTTTAAAATCCAGATCTAGAAGTGACAGTCACCGCTCTGATTAAAGGAACTTGCAGTCATATAGATCAAGCAGGCAGACGGCAGCCAAGCATCCATCATATGAGGACAGGGACAATACTGATTCAGGGAAGAAACTACCATCTCACTCGTGGCACATAATGAATTTACTAAACGCTCAAAAATTCCTCATACCCAAACATCCCCGACTTACAATCCAAAGAAAATAAAGAATTCCAACCACAGTAGGACTACAGGTCTTCCTTTAACTACAGGTCTCTGCAACATCTCCCATCATTTTCATAAGCATTTGAATGAAAGAAGAGCTTAGGGATTATTGTTTAAAAGCAGGGCAGGGAAAAGGGAGAGGGGAGAAGAAAAGAGCCTCGTAGAAATTCGCTAGCAAATATACAAGAAGATGCACATTCATAAGTTTAAATGAGGACTCCAAAGAATTGAATGCAGCTGTGCATAAGGTAACTGCAGAGCTGAAGAGACACAACTGAATTTCTTCAATGCAAGAACTTCTGATTGTTTAATATTCCTTTAAGAAACTTAAAATCTTAATAGGCCCACAAAGGCTTAAAAATGCAGCAGAGAACCACAAATCTTAAATTTTATGACAACTTTGGAGGACAAGCTGTTCTTACACGGATCTATTAAGTGGTTACAAGAGAGAGGTTTTGAGAACTACTTTAAAATGAGATTTTTCTCCTCACTTCCTGAAGTGGAACATTCACCGTTACCTCTGCAAACATCATCTGGTTTTAAACCTGAGCAATAATTTCTAGTAGTCTTCTAGGACTACAAAGCAACTGTGTGTTACTGAAGACTTGGCAGTTAAACACAGAAAGCAAGTTATAAGTGTTTCTCTGTAGAGCTAAACTTGAATCAAACATTTTCCTTTTTTTCCAAGGGAACCTAAAGTGCATACATTTGGGTTTAATTTTTTAAGATTTGACTTGCTTTGCCTGTTTTGGCAACCTGAACAAGTAACTTGGCTGTTATTTGTGCAAAACTTTGTAAGAATTTAAGTTATTCTTCTCAAACATACAGATAAATTTACATGGCGTCCTGGGTTCAGCTGCAACAATTACTTTTCTCCTTTCCAGTGGCTGGTGCAGGGCTGTGTCTCAGCTTTAGTCTGAGAACAATGTTGAAAGCAACAACTAAAACATCGGTGGGTTAAGTAATGCTTACCCTTACCAAGGACTTTTCAGTGTCATGGTCTGCCAGTGATGAGGGGCATGGAAATCTGGGAGGAAGCAGAAACAGGACATCTGACCCAAATTAGCCAAAGGGGTATTCCATACCACAGCACGTCATGCCCAGTATAGAAAATGGGGAGAAGTCACCTGGAAGGCTGAGATCACTGCTTGGGTCAGACTTGAGTACAGGTCAGCAGGTGGTGAGCAATTTGTATTCTCTCCCCTTGATATTCCCCTTCATTATTATTAGTAGTAGTAACTTTATACTATACTTCAGGTATTGGACTGTTCTTACCTCAACACTTGGGGTTTACGTTCTTTCAATTCTCCTCCCTGCCCTGGCAGAACAGGGGGCAAAGGGGTTGTGGCTGCATGGTTCTGAGTTTATGGCTGGGCTTAAACCATCACAGCTGGACAGAACTGAAAAGATGGAACAGAAGGTATCCAGAGAGACTGGAAACATGACAGAAAACCGCTTCAGGTTCCTTTTGAACAATACAAGTTACAACATCACTTCTGAGTGTTTCTGTGCACAGAAGCGCTCAGACTGACAGCAACAGCTACATCAGACACATCTAAGATCCGTTCCAAGATCCATGGTGATGAGAAGCACCTTGCCATTACTTTGTATTTCTACTGTCTATGCTACAGCAAATTCCACTGCCTGCTAATCAAGAAAAAGCCATACCTTCACATTACTGTTCTCTGCAATGTATTTTAGTACACGAAATTATGGAAGCTATCCCAAATGCTATCCATTCATAAAGTAGTGAAGTGGGCAGGGAAGCTAGGATAATTATGGTAATCACATTGGATACCATGGGAGAGAGTGCAAAATAACTATTCAAAACAGAAAACTTTTTTTTTTTAAATGGAGACAGAATCAGCCTACACATTCATTTAAATTATGCAGAATTCCACTTAATCAGGCAAAAAAAAATGATGGAGGCAGTAAATGGATATTTTGTTAAACCTGCTTGAGAGTTGAACATTTTTTAATTGGAAACACAAAACAGACAATGAAAAAGAACTTAAGGCTTCTGAGAAATGGAAATTCCAGGTATGTCCATATGTTTGGAGTCACCCTTATAAACCAGGCAGGAGAAACCAAAAGTCTAGTGGTTTTCTACAGGTAAGCTAAAAAGTAGAAGACTGATTTTACTACTCAGTTTCACTCCATTTAATTCACAACAAACACCACCACATCCATAAATGTGAGCAAATAAGCAACAGTGCTTCATTCCTATTTTTGCTTAAAATCAAGAGAGCATAATAATGCACATATATATAATTCATTACACTTCCAGCTTGGTCTCTTCCATGTTCTGCTTCTAAACCTTTCAAGCAGACCCAGACCACTCCCTCCTCCCACTACTACACTGCAGTTATTTCTTTTTCTATACTGTCAAAACAAATTCAACTGGTATTAAAAGGGGACCTTCACTCTAAATTTTGGCAAAAGTACAAATAACTGGAAAGACATTTTCATGAGGCTTGGTAACAGGCAGAGGTGCAAGTACCATAGATAAGGGTACTCTGGTATCATTAAGGGAGAGCTGGCCTTTCATACTGTCTACAAAGAGAGACAGAACTTCAAACAAGTAAGATAAGAGATCTTCAAACAGACCTCTAACATGACACTCTGATCCCTCTCACACAGAGAGAGAATAATGGTACAGAGACATCAAGCATGATGAAAATATTTAGCTTAATTTAACCCAAATGTACATTTCCTGACGTTTACATTTTTCTACGAAACTTTACAATTTTATTAGTATTAAAGAAATTTATAATAAATTGGTAAAAATAGGATTTCTAAAGTTTCATAATTTTTCAGATCCTATTTTGTTGGTTACTTACTATGTCTACAAAGAAAGCAGTTTCTAAAACTAGACAGCAATACAGATTTCCTATCTGTATCGAAGTTTCTTACATATGTGTGCATATAATCTTATAAAACAGGTATTAAAACGTTTGGGAGTAAAACTGATTTCTATCACACTGCTCAGTTTCCCAGTCTTCTTACTGTCACTGTATGTTTTGTCAGTCAGATTTGTTTTCAAAGGCAGGTCAACTTTCTAAATTTAAGACACAGGAACTACAGGACTAAACATTTATTCAAAACAAATACTTCAGAGTTACATAATGGAAGCTACTAAGTACTTGTTGTCTTTTAAGTCTTCTAAAGTGTTTATGATTTTTACTTGGGAATGGACAGTCAAGGTGAGCACTTTAAGTTGATGAGAATTATATAAAAGCTATGGCTAAGACATTATATTCTGCTACCTGTGACATGTTAAGTAAGCACTGCTTGAAATTAGCACAAAGTAAGAATTTTTAGCCTCTGATAAGCTTCAAAATTAAACCTTTTTGTTCTAATCCCACACAAAACCTGAAATGTATGTGGGAAGGTTGCTGCTGGTGTTCACACTCCACTTTTTTTTCCTAAAATGCCTTAGCAGGATTAGCAGTATCTTCACATGCATACAACATACTAAAATTAAATTCAAATCTGAACATTTATGCAAAGACAAACAAAACAAAACAGGCCAAAGGAAGTATTTTTCAAATACAAAACACACAAGTAAAAAAGAAAGCTGAAGACAAATTCATACAAAAATCAGTATTTATGTAAAAAAATAATGCACTGCATATTGTAAAATCAGTCAATAACAGTATTCACCTTCACACAGATTTCTAGCTTTTCAGGCTTCAAAAGGTGACATAGCAAGGAAAAGAGAGCATAACTACATGTGTGGCAGACTGCTTCCTAGGACTCATCCCAGAAATGTACACCCTGAGCCAGCAGGGAGATTAGGAGCAGAATACAAATTCTGCTTACAATGGAGGGTGCTTTATACTGCTGAAGCAGTTGTCCAGCTCACATGGATCTGGGAGTCAGAGTAAGCCCACCTTTGATAACGAAAGAGCCACAGAAATTCAGCCTCCAAAATGGGGTTGGGATGAAGGTGCAAGTCAGTAAGTGGATCCTCCAAGTTCAACACACAGGAACTTTTCTGGAATCCAAAAAAACCCTCACTTTCTGAAGACTTCATCTCAGGTAGACCAGTTATCCAAGTTCAAATATACTTTACAAACCAAATACATTTCATACCATGCAACTTTAAATAGTATTTTAACATAACACTAGAACTCAGGCCTTTTCTTCATATTTTCCTCTGAAAAAAAGAAAGTTTGTACTACATAAACACAACATTTTTTGTTTTCCACTAAGAGAACTTAAGAAACTAAAGAAAACCTAATCCTTGCCCATTGTAAATCATTATCACTCTACTGCCAGTAATGCTTTCATTTAGTTGAGAGTCTCCCCCAAAACTAGTTTAAAGCCATGTTAATAAAAAATATGGTAAGAGGATATATTCTCTAAGAAACCCACCTGATACAGTCTGATGCAGCATCAGAACTCTTACTACAGCTCTTCACTTTTTGTTACTTAACAACTCTTCACTTTAATACTCCATAATAACCATTAGGTAATAATTCTCTAGTAAGGAAATACAACAGCAACAGCTTTTCACTGGTGTTTTTTTTTCCTACTTCCACAATGCCCTATAAAGCTGCAAAACCATGTAATTTTTAAAAAGCATTATAAGACAAAAATCTTCAACCCAATTTTTTTTGCTAAAATAAAACCAAAAAAACCCACCAATCCTCAATTCTGCTCTATCTTTTGAGCATGTTGAAACAAATGCTGTACATTAAAAAGTCTCTCCATCTACAGACAGAGAAAACTAGCATCACATACTGGTATTAATTTCTCAGAACATCGTATTTATAGTGTGCAGTTTACATCTAAGATACACAAAACAGGATTGTCAAAACAGTACTTCAACATGTAAGAGATGAACACATAAAGGCACATACAGATTGTCAATTATTATATCACATTTCTTTGAAGAGAGTGTTTTCCGCACTTGTAAACAATTTTGTTTACATAAAGGCTCACACCTTTAAAGTGAGGTTAGCGCTGCTGCCTCAGTTATTGCTACATTCACAGTTTAACAGAATTTTAGGCAATGAGGTACACTCCTAAATAGAACCATCTTCATTTCTTCTTTGTTCATCTGATCATTAGATAACTGAATTATAAAGGCTAAAAATACTGACTGTAGAAGCCAGTAACACCTAAATCACTGTATTAAAGATAAACATTAGCAATGATTAAACTTCAAAAGAGCAAAAAGTCAGCTTTGCAGAAAAAGTTCCTGTTCTTCATGACAAGAATATTGTCCTCATTTTTACATGTGCTAGTAAACTTTTATCTGGGCACAGTGAGAGCCAATTCAAGCCAGATTAGAATTTTTGCACCTTCTGAGAAGTATGTTAATTCAGTCTCTTGATTTAACAGCTTGAAGTAAAATCACCTTCCCTTTGATCTTCTGGCATATAAGTCTCTTACGCTTTGTGTCAGCTGCTTTATGAACACTTTGTATACTCTTCCACAATATGTATGCATGGTTTTCTGTAATTCCAGTTCTAGGGGCTGCAACAGGGAATGAATCAGATCATCTCCAAATGAATACTGCAAGGAAGTTAAGGAAAGAAGATTAAAGGTCAATAGAACACAGAAGAGTATCATTATTCAGGGGGTTTTAAAGAGTGTAACAAAAATGCCTCTGAATGTTATATTTAATAAATCTTTAGAAAGCAAGTACATTTAAGCACTCATTTTCTTGAATGCAGTATTTAAAAAACACCTCTAAATCAAGAAATACTCTCTAATGCTTTTAATAATCTTAACAAGTGAGATCTTTAAATATAAGCTAATAAAGATATCCAGACAGAAGAGAAAGAAATTTGAAATTATCTTATTGAATTTAAAATTTACAGATCTAAAATGATTTCTAGCAATTTGTTTTTTAAACAGTAACTTCCTTGAATGACAGATATCTTAAGGAATACACTTCTTATCAAATTATAATGAAATAAGAGTATGAAAAATGGCATTACTGAAGTTTCATTAAACTGAATGATGGTTGAACATATAGTATGTTTAACATGGGGATGAAATAAAAAAGTCTTTAATTCAACAATGCAATAATTCTTATAAACAAATGATAACCTAAACCAGCATTTCAAAGTAATGTAATTTTGTTCATCTTATTACCACTGATCAGCAGCATTTTACATATTTTCTCTACCATATTCATAAACCAAATGGGATAATAAATAAAAAGAAATATTTCTTTCTTCTGTTTTTGACAATGCTCAAAGGAAACAAAGAAATTGTATTTTTATGGAAACATTCACTTTCTGTGCAATGAATTCTCAGACCCTCAAAAGTACTTTTCTTCATTTTTATATCCATATGACAACATGTAATAAAGTACCACTAAAATATACTATTGATTTTTGAAGGTTATACACATACAATAGCCTGCTACATTAAAATGTGCATCAGTGCTAAATTTTACAGCTCTTCAGTGAGTATACCGATGCAGTGATAAATAGTTTATTAGATGCCTTATTTGCAGAATGAAAAGAAATCACAGCATTTAATATTTAAAGGAACAACAACATATTAATATACTGAATCTCTAGAAAAAGGTCAAAACACAGCATAAAGAAAAAAATTATTTTCTACAATCCAAATCTAGCAACAAGTAAATGTTTAAATGTTGCCATAAATACACACAAACTATGGAAAGAAGGTCAGGTTTTTTTTCCTGCATTTTGAAGTCTCCAGAAGAATGAAGCTTCTAGCAATCTCCAAACACTCATATAAACAGCTTACCAGATGTATTTCTTAAAAGAATGGGAATAAAGCCTTTTAAATAGACATTGACAGCTACAAGCAATGTTTTAGAACCCTAACCTAGACACAGCCTACAGTATGCTTCAGAACATGCTCACCACAAAAGAATACACTGGAATTCTGTCTAAGCAGGAAATGAAAAGCCTGTGAAACACTTAGCATCACTTACAAGTGAAAAAAAAAAAAACAACAAACTTTGTTGCAATCAAGGTATCGACAAAACCTACAAAAATACATGCAGCACTGTAGATGAAAGAGACAAAATAAGGAGCTTTTCACAAGTACAGCATCGAAAGCACTTACATTTTTTATTGCTTCATAGACAGCCCTAAAAGTTGGCTGTTTTTCATCATGGTAAACACCTCTGTTTCCATGAAGAATAAATATACCCTCTTCTTCGGCTTCCTTACAATTGCTTCCATAGATGCAGTGGTCAGGGCGATAATTCCATTGGCAAGGAAAGACATAAAGACTTTCTGTGCAGAAAAATTAGAACTCTGGATTAAATATCAAAATAACTTCAGGAAATACAATAATCCTCCCCCCTTTTTTTTTTTCCTTAGAGCTGCTTCATAAATTTCTGTAGTTATTTTGAAACCTAACCATTAATTACACTCCAGTAAGCTCCAAGGCTAAGTAAATACTTGAAGAAAACAAAGCAGCAACAAGTGCCTTTAATACGTTCACAAAAAGCCTGCTAAGAGCACTTTCCATGATTTTTTAACATCATAGAAAAGATCAACTTTGTAATGTTTAACTTTGAATCAATGTGGATTTACCTGGATTGTGGAAAAACATAATATTCAATAGGTCTTGATCACCCCAGGTTATGTTCAACTTGTACTTCTTCAGCAGTGGCATAAGAATTTCTCCCCACTGTAATCGGACTGGTGTCATGTCATTCTATTAAACAAAAAGCAAAATGACACACATTCAGGAAAATTACTCCTATTAAGATAGAAATGTCCCACAGAATCACAGTAATATGCTTTTCAAAATTACAAAGCTCAAATGCATAGATGATTTCTTCCTTTTAAACAAATTTGTACATCTACGGAAAATAGTTACAGGCGTTTCCAATATGTTTTCCCTCTCAGTTATTATAAGGAAAATTATATGCTTCTCCTACTTCTTATTTAACTGCCACATTAATTTTTTTGTATCTAAGATTTCCCTCGAACATCTTAAACCAGGAGTGCTAAGAAATAGCAAGGGCTTTTTATACAACAGTAGCATCTAACACAAAAACCGTATTTAAGTAATGCATCCAAGTGGATGAGCACATTTCATGCAATTTACCACAGACTGCTAATATACACAGGTTTTAAAGTTAACTTCAAAAAAATCAAAACAGATCAATATAAAATTAATTATTCAATAGTTTCAAACACAGCAGAAAAATACTGGCTACAAAGCCGTGTACAAAAAATAACAGAAATCCTTCAAAGGTTTTCAAAGGAATCTTCATTGAGTTGAACTGATTTCTTTAGTTGCTGACCTTGAACTTCCACAGCAGAGGCCTAACTTCTCATTAGGGAAAGGCGGTAAGACTCTAAATCAACCGCTGTTACTTAATTCACAAATTCTTCATTCAGTAAAATCACTTCAAAGGGAAAGGAGAGAGTTCTCCAAGGATTCAGCTGAGGAGGTGCTACTTGGAATAAACTGGCCTACACTGAACTCAGCCTCACCAAAGGAGTCACTGTCTGCAGTGTAACAAGGTTACACATTCTAAAGCTAATTTCTCATCTTTACACACTTAAGCTCAACTAGAACAGAAAAGGAACAAGGCTGATCACTCTCTACCTCCTAAATCAGTTGGGAGAGTAAGGATGGAGTAACATTAAGTCCCAAAGACAGACTACTCCTGAATAATTACAGGAGTGTACCCTTGACGCTTTCCAACCAAGATGAAAAATAAACAAGTATATATATATATATTTATGTATATAGAATCATAGAATCATAGAATAGTTAGGGTTGGAAAGGACCTTAAGATCATCTAGTTCTAACCCCCCTGCCAGGGGC
>JASSUY010011536.1:0-55394 GCA_032466535.1 Forpus xanthops | reverse complement strand
GTCCTTCTCCTCAGGGCTGCTCTGAATCTCTTCTCTGCCCAACCTGTAGCTGTGCCTGGGATTGCTCTGACCCAGGTATAGGACTTTGCACTTGGCATGGTTAAACTTCGTAAGGTTGGCATTAGCCCACCTCACAAGTGTGTCAAGGTCCCTCTGGATGGCATTCCTTCCCTCCAGCGTATCAACCGAACCACAGAGCTTGGTGTCGTCGGCAAACTTGCTGAGGGTGCACTCAATCCCAATAAACTAATGTTTTGGGTAATTATTAAAAAACTGTCCAGGAAAACCGTTGTTATATATATACACAACTTTGAAAATCTAGGTATGTTTGCAAAGAAAAAAACGATGGGCATCCTTGCTGCTAGGTAGAAGGAGCAGGAAATGTTTAAGAATCAATAGGTCATATGGGACAGAAACAATGTTAATCTTGAAACCGTAATTACCTGTTCAATTTGAAGAAGCACCCAGTATTTTTAGTAAGCAGTCAGCACAATCAGCAAGTTGTTATCTTCCCAAGAGAAGCCCCAGTATTTAATATATCAACTGGTAATGAAAGCAAGGTGCTTAGACCTCCTTTTAAAGTCAACTTGGTTCCTTTTTTTGTCCTACTTTTCCCTGGTCTGAAAAGCACATGGCTAGAAAGGAGGTTAATATCACAACAAATAAAGTTATCTTTCCAAACTATTCTGAAGTACTGCAAAATCAAAGATCTATAAAGATCCTTGATAAGCCACAGGTGGTTTTATCCCAAAAGTCAAAGATGATGATACATTTTAGGAGAACACTGCATAAAAGAGCACTCCTGCTGCTCATGAACAGCTCAGTACTGTTGCAAGAACACAACAGATGCTCTCCACTTGGCTCCTCTCTTTGCTCTCACATTATTTTTATGTAGTAGAAATGTCTAAATATTTACGAGCATGAGCTAACATTTATATAGCACAACATATGAATAAGTTGTTAAAATTATGATAGGAAATTTCAAGGTAGGAAATGGAGAATTATTATCCAGCTGAAACCCCAATAAAGAAGGAATTACTGCCTGCTAAATACTTCTATTATCTTCACCAGTGCCGGACTCTGGAGAGAAATAAAAAAAGGAAAAAAGAGATGCTTTTACCCTTTATTCTCTCCTATTTAAGACAAAGGATCTTTGAAAAATAAGTTATAAGGCATTTAAAATAGGATCAGAAAGGCATAAGAAAAGGTAAAGGGAAGAGAATAGTGGTCTCCTGTTTACCAGTCCTTTTTGAAACACGTCACAGTGATCAAGGTCTTTAAACTGACAGAGGGGAGATTTAGGTTAGATATTAGGAAAAACATTCTTTACTGCAAGGGTGGTGAGGCCCCAGCACAGGTTGACCAGAGAAGCTGTAGTTCCTCCATCCCTGGTAGTGTTTAAGGACAGGTTGGATGGGGCTTGGAGCAACCTGGTCTAGTGGAAGGTGCTGCTGCCAGTGCCAAGGGTTTGGAACTGGATGAGCTTTAAGGTCACTTCCAACCCAAACCATTCTGTGATTCTATGATCCACAACCTCTCCACTCCCATTTCCTGCAGCTCCACTTTCTGAAAGGCAGTGATCACTTAGCTAGGCAGCAACTTCACAGCCACCTCCTTCACACAGGTCTTTACGTATGCTGTCCAGTCTCCAGTCGAGGTGGGGACCCTGCACACCTCTTTAACACAACCATTTGATTCCTTCTTCTCCCCTTTCCCTTACTTTCTTTTCTTTGAAGTGACACAGGTATAGCTCTTCTCTCCATGTTGATGTGATCTATCACCTGCTCCCCACCAGACTGCCTCCCAATTCCCATTTTATTTCCACACTCTGCAGAATTCACATTGCTTCTTGAGGGCTTCATCCTCCACACTGATTACTCATCCTCCAACTCCTCATCTGTGTGTTTACTGGCATCCAATCTTAATTTGATCTGCAAGTCCTCCTTCAAATTTCTGAACTCATTAACACAGCTGCCACTTGGTCTTCACCCCCCTTGTAGTCTTGAATTCCTCTATTTAAACTGTCACTTGGTTTACTTAATTCCCTGCTTAGCGTTTCTCTTTCCTGGCCCCTCAACCCACCTTTTTGCCAGTTGAACCAAAAAATCCTGATCTTACCTTATCCTTTCCTTTTCTAAATTGAAAAATTTCCTAATTCTCTTTGGGCCTCATACTCATGTGCTCTCACTTTTCCCATCCTATCATGTCCCAGAGCTGGCCTACCATCAGCACTCGTTTTCCAAGCTCCAAAGCCAAGAGATCTCTCTGTTGGAAATGGTCTAAAGCCGTTGACATTCTCTGATTTGTTTTCTCCTTGTCTTGCTTTTCTATGTTCGACTATTTTCCTAGTTTTCTTTTAATCCCCCCTTTCACAATTCCGGCCATATCACCAGCTCCTGTCTCCTCTTTCTGGACACTTTGTCTTCTGTCTCTTTTATTTCTGCAAAAATTGTCATAAATATATGGACAAAATACAGAATGGCATCATCCTTCCCGTAAAAAGCAGGGGAGCCTGCTGGCCTACAGCAACTGGAGGCAGCTCAGCATCACTTGAAGTTACGCCTTTAAACAGACTCCTCACATGTCCTTCAATGACAGAGGAGGAACTCCAGATCAGACAGTGGAAAAGCCTTAGCCATTTATCATGGGTAAGCAGCAAAGAATAATAATCACTAAATATTTCCTATATAAGCTAGTAATTCTGCCTTAAGGAGCTCCTCTCTCTTCAATTTTACATCTACTAAATACCCTAGATTACTCTATCTTCTCCGCTGTGTCTTACCCAAGGTAACTCTTCAAATCTTTTTGTCAGTATTACTATTCTTCTACCACAAATTCTCTCCAATCTAACATTACTTCACTAAGAAGTTTAATTATATATAAAAACCCACAGAACTTCATGAGATATACCCCAAAGAATCCTAGAATGGCTAGCGTTGGAAGGGACCTTAAAGCTCATCCAGTTCCAATCATTTCTCATAAGCAGGGACAACTTCCATTAGACCAGGTTGCTCCAAGCCCCATCCAACCTAGCTTTGAATGCTGCCAAGGATGGGGCAGCCACAGCTTCTCTGGGCAACCTGAGCCAGGGCCTCACCACCCTCACAGGGAACAACTTCTGCCTAGGAGCTCATCTCAATCTGTCCTCTGTCAGTTTAAAGCCATTATCCCTTGTCCTACCCCTATAGGCCCTTGTTCAAAGCCCCATTCCAGCTTTCTTTTCAATCACTTTAGGCACTGGAAACTGCTCTAAGGTCTTCCTGAAGCCTTCTATTCTTCAGGCTTGATAAGCCCAGCTCTCTCAGCCTGTCTGCATAGCAGAGTTGCTCCAGCCCTCAGAGCATCTTTGTAGCCTCCTCTAAACTCAGTCTAACAGGTCCACATATATATGTATGAGATATATAACTAAGATACAGTAAGGGACTCCAAGTTTTCCCATACCCTGCACCACAAGCAATTTTCTAAAAACACTGCTGTGATGTCCACCCTCTACCTCCTCCAACACTATAAGAAATTAATTCAAGAGCAACAACATCTGGGGCAGGAATTCTGAGTTAATTTTGAGCTCTCTCACTGAATTCTCCCCTAGTTTTATGCATACCCCTTGCCCCAGCCTCTCGCTTTTTCACATGAACATAACATTTGCTGAGTACTGTGATAATACATTTATGAAAAGCTCAAAGAATTCTGCATAGAAGCCCTTAGAAAAAGTACCTCCCGAGGTTTCAGAATTGCCTTCATGTACTGTACAGCTGCATTTTTGATTATCTCTTTCTAGACATGTGTGTTTGTAGCATACCAAGATAAACTATCTGCCTGTACTTCTGACCAATAGATTCCATTGCACCATAGCTTTTTAGTGCCTAATCTGACTTGCACGGAGATATACCTGCAATTCCTGAGTTGTGACTGGGGTTTTTGCACTATTTAAAAAAAAATCACAGCAACCAATTTGACTTAAAAATAAAAGAAAGTATGTGAAAAAATCCACCAGGCTACCAGATGAAGTGGTAAACTCCCTGCACTATTTACATTTACTCTTTATTCCTCATTTCAGTTTCTCTGCAAATACTTCTATATTTTATTCTACATCATTGGCTGATATTGACAAGCACTGAGCCAAGAACAGAGATGCTATATAATACACCTATAAACTCTATTCTGCAATTAAGTACCTCTGAGATAGTATGCTTTTAACTTTGAATCATGCACTATTCTAAATCCAAGGAAAGAAAACCACCTTGGAAGAACTAAGAGCCCCAGTTAATATAGGAAGAGCTATATTCCACAGAGACCCAAGTGACTCAGTCTTTCATGAGGCACGGATATAATTTTCTGGATGAAGTATTTCAACAAATCTTTCTCACCCTCCACCTTCAAAAATGAATTTTAAATTATTTGTCCTTAAGACACAATTCTGGCCTGTATTATAACTAATAGCTAAGAAAGAGAAGCAGCATTAGCTGAAAAAGCTGGAACACACTAGAAACTCCCTGTAATTTCAAGCTGTACTCACAACAAACTGGTCCATGTCCCTTTCAAGCCCCATGTTTGGTAGATCAGGCATCATGTGCGCCACCACTTTGAATCCGGCATCCTTGGCTAAGTGAAAAGACTCACACACGGCCTTCACGGTGTGACCTCTGGGGAGAGAGAAAAGAGATTCAGGATCACAGAGAAAAAGACATACTGTATTGTGCTCGGTTGACGTTATTATCTAGGAAGTGGGAAGGACTGAGTTCGAAACATGGCTGCTAACAAAGTAAACTACACTTGGGGTTAAAAGAGGTCTAGTTTGCTACTTCTGTAGCAGGTGAACCACACCAAGGCTACAGCTATTCAGATCACACCCTAAGAAACTTTGGAAAGCTGCTGAAATTCAATATGTAAAGCAACGACACAAGTTGATGGCACAGCACAAGCTAGGCCATACTGCACTGAAGACTGTGTTATATTCAAAATCATAGAATGGGTTGGGTTGGAAAGGACCTTAAAGATCATCCAGTTCCAACCCCCCTGGCATGGGCAGGGACACCTTCCACAAACCAGACTGCTCAAAGCCTCATCCAACCTGGCGAAAATGAAGCATAACCAGAAACAGAAGCAACAGAAGAGGAAAAGGATGGGGACTAAGTAAAACCAGATAGCTAGAGAATTATCTGGTAACATGCTTGCCAAAGTCTCAAGTCTTTACTTTTAGAGAAACACACACTCTTCTCAACTTCTTAAAAGGGCCAAATCCCTGAAACGTAGACTGGATTAGGACTGAAGGATTTCACGTTACTCTCCACTGACATCAAACCAAGCTAACTCAGGCTTAGAGCAAGAAGCAGGAGTCTGGAGAGTCTGAGAGCCCAAATGATGGCAGGAACAAAGGCTGAACCTCACAGAACCCATCAGCCTCAAGCAAACTGCTCTCCTTCCAACTCCATGGCAATCACTTTCATTACAAATAGCTACTAGGAGGTCCTCACCACATGTGGCCAGCCTTCCTTTCCATAAAGCCCTCAGTTTTGCTCTTCCCCAGCTGGAAGGGCTCATCCACTACTGGCTGATATTTCTAACTCTGCAGCACCTGCTACCTTCTCTCTTCAAACCCCAATTTCTTCCCATCACACTTTCACACCAGTTCACTCGATCTTTGGGAATTTCTTGCCAACAGATTAGCTCAGCAGGTGACTCTTCTTCTCCCCCATAGCTCTTTGGATGAAAAATTAATGCCGTCTGAGCATCTGCACAAATGCATACCTGAGACCTGATGTGAACTCAACCAAACAGCCACTTCCTTGTTTTAAGGACATCTACCTTACTCTCTATTGGCAGATTCTGCCTCCATTAAATCCTTATATGCAGTTTTATGACTATGGTTTCGTTTTTTTCCTCAGAAGCATTACGGTGTTTTTCTGACACTGTTCAAGGACAGTATTACTCAAGACCTTGAGTATCCTGAGGGGAGTAAATGGAGACTTGCTTCATAAATAAAATTATTTTCTTATTAGAAGTGGAATTTGAGCTGCATCAATAACTTGATTATTTGATGCCTAAATCTGTTCCTGAATATTTTTCTGCCTCACAGCCACCAAAAGCACTCAAAAACCTCACTAATGACTTATGGAACATAATAGAAAGTAATTTCCAAACAGTTAGCCTAATTGGTTGTAATCTGACATTTTGCTACAAGCAAAATATTAAAAGTTTAAAGTCAAAACACATCCCCCACAAACCAGAAGCAAAATGAGGTCGTTTCAAGAGAAAGAGAAACCTGAATCACCCTTCTCTGAAAGTATATTCTAATTTTTTGTTCTGAAAAGTTGGAGGGAGGTGTTTGAGTGAGCAGCCTGCACTTTCCCTGCTCTGATAGAGCCTGCAGCAAAGCCGTTTAGGAATTCTGCAAGCAGCTTTGCCTTTAAAATTGTAATTCTATACAGCATTACTTCTGAGTGAAGTTAAGCCAGTAATCCATAGAATCAACCAGGAAGGAAGAAACCTTTAAGATCATCAAATCCAACCTTTACCTAAGAACACCACTAACCCAAGTCACTAAGAACCTCATCTACACAGTTTGTGCACACTTCCAGGGATGGTTATTCCACCGCTTCCTAGGGAAGCTTGTTCCAGTGCCTGATCACCCTTACAGTGAAGAATTTTTCTCTAATATCTAGTCTTCATTCTTTTTTTTCATCAGCAGGAAAGCAAAGGTTCAGAAGCAAATGTAAAAGTCAAAAGTGACATACAGCTGTGAATGATTTATGGTACCAGCTCTGATGTGACACACAACACTGAAGGAAAACAGAAGATGATTGAAGTGATAGCTAAGCGAGGTTTTGAATTTCCACCGCAGGATAGAACAGCTTTAAAAGATTTAAAGTGGAAAGAAGATTTTAACAGCTGAAGAGAAATCAATTGTTAAATTTACAATCTGTGTCAGAATTAACAGTAAATATACATCTAGCCTAAGAGTGAGATCTAGTTGCATTCTTTTCCTTTGGAAAGCTCTGACATCTAGAGGAGGAAAGCACCACCTATAAATATTAGCTTTTAACTCTTGGACTACTCAACAAATGGCTCTTCCTGTCTACAAAGACCTAGAGCCTGACCATTTCATAGTAGTGACATCCTGCACTTCCAATGCATGGGCATTAAGAAAAATGTGCTTTGCTTATTGAACTGTAATCTCTCTGTCATTATGTATGATTACGGTTATTAAACATCCTTGGTATGTGACTGGAATATGGAGTAAGAACGAAGGCAAGTTGAATGAGTGTCAGGAGTGAAAAAAAAAAAACAAGAGAAAAATCATTTATCTCAAAAATCTCAACAGAATTATCAGACTTGCAATAAAAAAGAAAAAAAAAGAAAGAGATTGGCTTACTTGCCTGTAAGGCGTGGGATGAACAAAACACTGCATGCTCTCCTACGCAGGACAACTGTTCTTTTGGCCACAGGTCCCAGATGACAAGGAATAAATCACAGGCCTCTTGCAAATATATTTTACAATCCCTAGAGATACTGTATGCCTCGAATTATGGTGGCTAATCTATCAACAGGAGTTGTTTCTGGCTACATCTCACCCTCTGTACTTGCCAGTGTCATCTCCCCTCTCCAGTACTCAGCAGAAAAAAGTATCTGGTGCAGAGGACATGCTATTTGCTGGTTCAGCACCTCCAATAGATTATACTGCGCTGTGTCTTCTCAAGCCTATAGAGTATGAATTATGTAGGACAAGAACTATGAGCTCTCTCTGAGCACACATTCTACTTCATGAAACTGTATTTACTTATGAAGCAAAAAAAAAGAAAGGAGGGGTACAGTATAGGAAAAGAATACAGGTTTAAAATAAAACACCACAAATAACTCCATTTTCTCAAGCCATGGTCTACACAGTATCACAAAGAAATACGTGAAGCCATTGTGGTTTACTACCTTTTCTTAACAGTCATATGGCCATACAAACAAGGAAATGAGCCAAATGTTCCAACATTCAGTGTTAAATGCGTGTTGAAGGAAACAGCTCAAGATACGCTACTCAACAGTATTCTAGAAAGCATGCAGTCAGCAGCCACTCTCATTTGCACTGAAGCCTTTTCCTCACCTGTTGGTGTCCCTGGCCACATCCTCGTACACGCTCTGCACTCCAATCTCCAGCCTTGTGCAGCCGTAGGATAACATGTCACTTAAATGCCGCTTCAGGCAGTAATCTGGTCTGGTCTCTATCGTTATCCCAATACATTTTGTCAGGCTTCGCTCTGAATACCTGCGAAAAAACATATCCTCTGTTGAAATTGTGAAGTTGGCAAATGTAACCTCAAATGTGTTTCCAAGATCTTCCAAGTGAGAGTTTCCATGTCACTATCAGAACTAAAATCCAGGTTAAAACCCTCAAATATCCCAGCAGCCAGGATGCCCTCAACCTTACAGCAATGCATGGATGAAACTATGCACAAATATGTGTTAGTAAAATCTGAGGTTTCCTTTGTATGAAAAACAAGTGGGCTTGCAGGGCTTTTTAAAACAGTCTTTATTAGGAAGACAATCCCAGGCCAGACTGAGCTTTCAGTACTCACTGTCTGAGAACAAAGCCTGGGCAGCAGGGAAAGTCAGAGCAGGCAGTAAGAACTGTGTTCAGTTCTGGGGACAAACCAAAGGCAGCCTGAGCACTTGCTCTCATTCAGACACCAATGATAATACAGGACCTCATTTTAGGGAGAGGTTGGAATGCTCAGTAGATTTTCATTTCATTCCCATAGTGTACAGATAAACTGCAGGGATCGGGATCCAGCTACATTCTCACAAGAAAACGTACAGATTGTCCATGAAAAAAACCACAAATCACTTTCCTTTGTGAGCAAGCAGCATGCTCACAACTTCATTGAAGTCTAATGCTGAAACAAAATTCATTGTTACCCTTTTTCCCCTCCCCTCCTATTCATCATGGGATGTCAAACAAACACTGATTGTTTCAGCTAGTAGAAAAATCCACTACTGATGAAAAATGGTACGTTACTGACCTATAAGAGAGTAAAACAAAAGAAAAAAGGAATCCAAAGCAGCCTTGAACCAAAGTTGAGGAAGCAAACCATCAATCAACATAATTTCCAACACCATCAGCAAAGACGATAATCCGTTCCATACAGGAATCATTTCACTTGACTGTCTTTCCTGCAGAATATGGCGCTTGTATAACAGTGAACTGCAGCACCCAGAAATGATTTACAGCAGGAAGAAGGAAAGTACTTCTTTTGAAACCATTTGAAACTGCAGAGATAATCTGGCTAATTACCAAACTGGGATGTGGGTAGGACTAACAGCCACTGTTTGAGATTAATATCGGTCTCTTTTAATAGTCCCAAATGATGAAGAATTCTGTACTAAATATTGCTGAAAAGAGGACACCTTGAGTAAGAGGGAGATATTAAGCTGATACCTGAAAGAATATCATACACCAAAATCACAAGGGTGACTAACTTCAGCTCTTTATTAAGTGTCCTATAAAGATTCATCATCTGATTTCTGGCTCCAGATAGCTGGAAGCTTCTGAATCAAAATAAAGCTCCAGAGCCTACCATAGAGCATGATGGAGGTCCAATCTGACAAAAAAAAAACTCAACATCCCCCCTCACGCCTGCCCCTGAAAAGCAAAAGAACCCCAGTGGGCTCATACTGAATAGCAAAAATATTAACTCCCTTCAAACTATTAAAGCCTAAGATATATAAAGATCAAGATATTTGGGGGATAGATTGTAATGGTGTCAAAATAAGCATCTTCAAAAAAACCCAAACCAACAAAACCCACATACAACATTTCAGAGTTTGTGGCTCACTAATCAGGCAGCAAACAGAACAATCGTTTATCACGTCAGGGAAAACATTGCCAATGTGTGATTCATTAACATCAGACTGAAAAACACCCACTTTTGAAAACGTGACAGGCAAGAACTGAAGAGAGAAAATTTAGCTAAACGAGGAGTGAGGGAGGGAGGAAGTCACCAGATAACTGGCCCTTCATGCTATAGGGTACATGCTCATTGTGAGCACCTGCAATCAGGCTAGAAATACTGAGGAGACAAAAATAATTCTATCCCAAATTCATGGCCAACATGTAAAAACCTGAATATAATGAATACCAACAGATCCTAAACTATAACACCTACTACAGGAATCGACAGATTTCAGTACACTGTAATGGCTGGTAAAACTGTCTTACCCAACTGTATGCCATAAAGAGAAGCGTGGTTAAAGCAACTACAAAAGCAAGACCAAGATGAACTCCAAACAGATAAAGTAAAACAAATATGAAAGCTGGATTGGGGCTTCTGACAGGGGCCTGTAGGGACAGGATAAGGGGGAATGGCTTTAAACTGACAGAGGGGAGATGGAGATGAGATCTTACGAAGAAGTTCTTCCATGTGATGGTGGTGAGGCCCTGGCACAGGTTGCGCAGAGAAGCTGTGGCTGCCTCATCCCTGGCAGTGTTCAATACCAGGTTGGATGGGCCTCAGAGCAACCTGGTCTAGTGGAAGGTGCTCCTGCCCATGGCAGGGGGGTGGAACTAGACAAGGTTTAAGATCCCTTCCAACCCAAACCATTCTGTGATTCTGTGATCCTACAAATTTAATCCAATACACTGAGTTAAAGCAGGGAAAACCAGTACAGATATACAGGAGCAGTGAAATATTTTGTGGTTTTTTTTTTTTTTTTTTTTTTTATAAAGAGGCAGGAAGAATTTGAGACCTCTACACTGGCAGGGCAGTAGTACTGCTGCCTTCTGGTCCAACATAATCCTCTGCCATGGGCACTACCCATCACCCCAAATCACCACCTAGAAAGAGCAGATCATTCAAATAAAGACCAAGGCAAAGAAACAGTCTTTCCCTGTGTGCTTCATCAGTTGTCTCCCTCATCCAGCAGGAGACCCACATTTTATCTCCATCTACTAACAACGTAACTATGGAAGTTCTTGTTGCCCTATAATCCCTTGGAGTTTCAAACCCAGCTAAGCTAAACTTTCTCATTGTGCTCTCTGCTTGCCTGTGTCCCTTCTGGGTATCCCAAACCTCCTTTCACCTTCTGCACACAGCCCTTTTTTCATGTTTGAGCTCCATCAGGATATCCCCATTAAGCTGTTAAGCAAAGCTGGTGACCTGTTGTACTTGCTCTGTTGCCTGCACATCAGGACACACTGTCTTTGCAGTTTGAGGAGGTTGCCCTGGAAGATCAGCTAAGCTCACCTGAGTTTATTCACACTTCAAGGCATTCTCCCATGGGATCCTCCCTTTCACTTCCCTGGAAAGGTTCTATTGCCCTGAATTCTGTGGTCTTCTGCGACTTGCATCCCTTGGAATCCTGAGCTCTGCCATCTCAGAGTCATTGCAGCTAAGACCACATCTCTGTCCCAGCTTGCTGTTTGAGAGTATCATGTCCAGGAAAGCGCCTCTCCTAGGCACTGGATAAGCCACCTATTTCCAAATACCACCATAATGCACTCCAGAAATCTAAATTAGTTGTGTTCCACCATGTTGCCATTCTAGCAGGCATCAGGGTGTCAGACTAGGCTCAAGCAGTTTTGCATATTGTTCACTAAGTACATATATTCTAATGTTTCATCGCTTTCATACTTTTTCTTAGATCTCCATTTTCAAGCATATTTTTGTCGCCTTTGATACCAAAAACAGCCAGAGAACTTTGCAGACACACCAGTACTATATCCAGATGGAATATGATTTGCCTATTCCTATCCAATTTTCCACTATTTATACAGTCAAGGGTAATTTGGCTGCTGAATCATACAGTTAGCTCATGATAATGCAACTTAACTCATAAATGTTTTCTAGATACTTCACTGCTTCTCAGAATAGAATTCTGCACCATTCCTAGAAAAACAGCTTTACATTTTCCCATAATAAAATACATAGTTTGCTCATATACAAATTACTATGGAATAAAGGTTTATCCCTTATATGCCCACCTCCAATATTGGCATCTCCTGCAAACCCTTAGAAATCACTACGTAAGCATTAAACAGTAGGCCCAGAGGCAAAACCCAACAGAATCCTATTAGAAACCACTGAGATCAATGACAACAATCTTCTTCTGTGTCTGGTTTGGAAACCAATGAAATGGGTTCTAGTCTCTCTTTTAATGACAAAATACCAAATTGTACCAGGTCAATTTTCTTGCAGAAGTTTATACATACATACGCTTCTCAAAAAAAAAAAAAGCCAATACCAACCCTGCAAGCTCACTAACAGGATAGAATGATGTATCATGATAATGGGCAGGATGGATTTGCCTTCACTTAATCTTTAAAAATAACAGATATCTAGGCACATATCCTGAAGCAATGGCATGCTAGCCAAGGCAGATATGAAGAGGGAACAGTTTCCATCCACTTAGGCAGACAGCCTGAAAAGCAGATACCCGGAGCTCTGCAGACAGTGATTTCAGGATACTCAAGACAAGAGCTTCTGACACAAGATGACCTTGGCAATGACCAAGACAAGCAGAAATATTACCAAAAAAAGCAAAAGAGAGCAACCCCTGAGAAATTTGATGAACCCAAGCTTGAAACTACATCCACAACGGCCTCATATACACAAGTTCACCAGATTTCCGAGTTCAGTTTTGCATTAATATTTATGAAATGCATTGCTTCTGGAACCCAAAAGGGAAGATGGATTTTATCTTCTCAGGCAGCAACAAGTATCTTACAGTGTATCTCCTCCTTCCCTGGAACAGTCTTACTCATTATTTGCAATATAGTAGCACTGAGGAACCCCATATAATCAAAAGAGCAATGAGAAATCGAGCCAAGTGTACAGCACAAGATGGCAGTGGGGCAATTTTAATAACAGACTGCGCACAGAGATGAATTATGCAAATAAAGCTGATGTAAAGCCATACAAATGAAAGGAATTATGTACAGAGAAAACTTAAGATTTGCACAGATATTACTATTCTAAGTCAGTTCTTTTCAGGGTGATTACAAACTGCCTGAAATAGGAAGTTGGAAAGGAGAGTCTATTAATTTTAACCATTACAGAATTTTTGACTGAATTTTCAGAGAAGGCTGGTACATTAAGTAGACCTTCTTAGAATCTGCCTCTTATTTAAGTTCTGGGGGTCTAGATCAAAAAAGCACTTACCTCTCCACTAGACACAGCAGTTTAACGTAGAGTTTCAGATGCTTTCTCACTTGGAGAAAAAACAGCATAGTTCTGGCATAAAACAACTCATTCAACAAAGCCTCCACTTGCTCTTGATTAAACCTCGTCTATAGACAAAAAGTCTCATCTACTAAGAGATCTGAACTTCAAAGACTCAATTATTTACAATCCATACCACATCAGCTTCTAAACTCCCTGGTTGGGATCAGAGTGGCAGGATGCCAGACAACACCAAAAGACTTGCCTCATCCCAGCAAACTTAGAAAACATAAACTGTAAGAATAAAGCAGGGGAGTTAACGCAGTGTGCATACAGCATATTAATCACATGCCTTTAAACCATTTATCTGTTTTACATGTTTCGGGCTAGGAGAGTACACAAAGAGGAAGTAAAGGGAGAAGAAATAGAGCAGAAAAAGGTGTGAGAAGTGGGAAAAGGTTAAAGCACAAGAAGCTCAAAGGCAGCAACAAAGAGAACCACCTCTCATATGGAGACAAGCTGAGAGAGCTGGGCTTGCCCAGCCTGGAGATGAGAAGTCTCCACGGAGCTGTTAGAGCAGCTTCCAGAGCCTAAAGGGACTGACAAGAAAGCTGGAGAGGGGCTTTTGGCAAGGGCCTGTAGGGACAGGACAGGGGGAATGGATTTAAACTGACAGAGGGGAGACTGAGGTGAGATATAACAAAGAAGTTGTACCCTGTGAGGGTGGTGAGGTCCTGGCACAGGTTGCCCAGAGAAGCTGTGGCTGCCCCATCCCTGGCAGTGTTCAAGGCCAGGTTGGATGGGGCTTGCAACAACCTGGTCTAGTGGAAGGTGTCCCTGTCTGTGGCAGGCAGTTGGAACTGTATGAGCTTTAATATCCCTTCCAATCCAAACCATTGTGTGATTCTATGAATCACCAAGAGCAAGAAGTGTTTAGCTGTACTTGTCTGTATGGAAAGAAGGGAAGGATCTAGAACAACTCATCCAACCCAAGAGTCCCCAAATACGTGCCTGCAGAACATCTCAGCACTACTTCCAAAGCCTAAGAAAACCTTCTGAAAAGGCAAAGTTGGAATAAATTCTGAAGATGTTCACATTACTTGATCACCATTGTTGTTAATGGATTATCTAACAGCAGCAACTTCCACAAAATGTGGTGTTCACTATTCATACACATTGCAACAAATGGTCACAACTGAGCTGGGAGGGGAAGGTACTGCAGTCAGTCTACCCTTAGTCTATTCCCAAGTTAAAAAAGGAATAAAAAACCAGTTGCAAACCTGCCTTAGAAACAGTGCATAGAGTCTTGTGGAAAGAAGGAAGTGTTGGAGGCCTGGGTGGGAAAAAGAAGAATTTTAATCAGCAACTAAAAGAGCTCTCTGCAGATTTGTGGCCTTAATTTTGTTAACAACCAAGATTGTGAACATCCAGCATCTCAAACAAGTCTAATGTCTTGAAAAAACAGCCTTCCTGTGCCCTTGACTCCAAGAAGCATAGTCCTAGGTGTGACACAACTACAGGGGCTCAAGACAATGACATCTGCAACATGGAATTAAGACAAAACCTAACATTATTGCTTTCCAAAAAGTGGAAACTGCCAATATAATGCACAAGTATCACCTATTACTTAAATTACCTTCTCCTGCTTGATCTCATAGCTCCACTTTATCACATGCCATTCTCCAAAACACAGTTTGCAATAATTAATTTATTATCTACAATTTCCTGCCAAACAGGTGGCATCTTACTCATCAACAGATTTCAAAAGTTGCATGTTTGATGACTGCCCAGAGCAGGTATTTCTGAACGCTCAAACACTGGTAAGTTTGGTTTTTACTGCTCCCTTTTTATTACAACATTTCATTGTTTTCTCTACCACTACTACCAGGAGTACAACAGACTGCCTTGGTTTCTTAGCAGCATCATTTTCCCAATTTTGAAATACGGAACAACTGAGTTACCTAAAATAAGGTCATTTATTGACTAAAACATAATTTTCCAATTTTGGTAAAGTAACAGTATTTATACCTACTAAAAGAAAAGTGAAAAAGAAGTAATATTTGTTCTCCTGAAATGCCTCTAACTGATAAGTCATACGTAATTACACTCTCTCCTGCTGTGCCACCTGGTCTTCAAAATCCAGGGTAGGATCTGCGTTCAAAATCACACTCATTCAGAAGCAAAAACCCAACAGCTTACCAGTTTTTTTTCCTTCTTAACTTGTTTACCAAACTGTAATCCCAGTGAATGGATCCAACATCTGAAAATCCACCCAAGAAAAAGCACAGCATGAGCAGAAGCAGCACAACTATGCTAACACACTTTAGGCCTAATCAGAGCAGGGCTCTTTGCATGGACTAATTAAACGCCTGGCTGTAACAACAAAGAGATAATGATGTTGGCTATAGAGGGAAGAGGGTGGGAGGGTTGTTTGGTTTATTTTTATATCATTCACAGCTTTCATAGAGCAATGCCATGTCGAGGACCTCTGGGCAAGAAGGCTGTAGTTTTGCCGGAGGGACCCTGCCATTCATGACAGCCAGGACAGAGCCACGCACAAGAACTGTTCTGCTCTTACCATGCTGGGATAGTAAGTGCACAATCATTTCAGAAGTCAGAATCACTGCCTTAGCTCCTGTCTTAGCCCAAGAGGCAAAAACAGGACACTGAACAGAAAATCCTGACAGGACCGTCTAACACCGCAGGCTTATTTTCTAAGCTCCCATCCCTCAAATTCAAGGCAACAGCAACACAACATTTTTCCAACAACAAATTATTGGCAAACTGAAAACACCAGGATGAATAAGCATATGCTAGAGCGAAATACTTCAAACCAGAAAAATCAGACATGCACGGCTCTAACAGGAGCCAAGTTGCTATTTTACCTACCTCTGTCAAAACTAAAGGGGGGGGAATACTAAGACAAGACTAATATAGACAAGAGCTCATCTCCTCCTCCCTTACGTTAATGCTCTGCCTTTCTCAAACCTCTCCCATTGAGCAAAGCCAAATTACAGTCTTGGAGACTGAAGTCTTCACATCTCTCCCAGAACAAAAGCAGCACCACAAGTTACCAGCTTCCTTGTGCCAAGCAACAGGGAGAGCAGAGCCCCTAAATTGCCTTCAGAGATAAAGATGTCACTGCCCCATTCAGCACTTGTCAGGCCACACTGGGAATACTGTGTGAAGTTTTGGTCCTTGCTGTACAAAAAAAGATGTGGATGGGCTGGAGAGGGTCCATAGAAGGGCTACAAAGATGATCCAAGCACCGGGCAGCCATGTGAGGAAAGGCTGAGAGAGCTGGGCTTGTTCAGCCTGGAGACAACAAGGCTCAGGGGAGACCTTATATGCATGTTCCAGCATTTAAAGGGTGACTACAAATATGATAAAGGCTCCTTCTTTACAAGGGGTGATGGGCCCTTGTAAAGGAGTCACAAGTTACTCCTGGGGAGATTCTCACTGGACACTAGAGGAAAATTTATCACAATGAGAACAATCACCCATTGGAATAATCTCCCCAGGGAAGTAATGGACTCCTACACATTGTTCACTGTTAAGATTCAGCTAGACAGAGTGCTGGGCTGCTTAGCTTAGGTCATGCTTGGCCAAGAAAGGTTTGACGAGATGATCTTTGAGGTCCTTTCTAACCTGAGATTGTGATTCCATGACTGAATCAATGTTTATCCTTTGTCTTATCCATGTCACTCAGGATTTCACAGATCTCTATCAGATCACTTGGAGATATTTTTCCCCAGTTCCACAG
This sequence comes from Forpus xanthops, assembly GCA_032466535.1. Lineage (NCBI taxonomy): Eukaryota > Metazoa > Chordata > Aves > Psittaciformes > Psittacidae > Forpus > Forpus xanthops. Next base: position 38,489 of record JASSUY010011536.1, on the reverse strand, counting down.
TGTCATTTCCCTTCTCCCTCTTCCCCTTCTTTTTAAAAAGAACTGAACATAGTGTGAAGGCACTGCTGAATTACATAGCAGCAAAATAGTATTTCTCAGGTTGCTCTGTATTCCCTTCATTACAGAACCCAGGGGGTTGGAACTAGATAAGCTTTAAGGTCCCTTCAACCCAAACCACTTCATGATTCCATGATTCAGACAGCCAGAAGCTTAAAGATGCTATGAGGCTCTGGGCTTGCTACAGAAGAGGGTAAGACTTCCTGTGCCAAATAGCAGCCCCTCTCCTATTTTAGAGGAAGAAAAATAGTTTATAAGTAATTACATGCCCTTCCAGGCTACCGAAACCACACAGATCACTTCTGAAGTGGGGAAAAAGCCCACACATGAGGGTCATCAACCATAAACAGTATTTTCAAACCCATTTGTCAGTTTATGGTAAAAAATAAAAGCTTGGAAAAAAATATGCTCAGCACAATAAAAGAAAATTGGAGACACTTTAAGCTATCAAGTTTTAGAAACCATCAAATGTATTTCTCAGTAACAATTTGGGGACTTCTGGCCAATATTCCAGGATAAACACTAAATACAGAGTGCTACCCTTTGCTTTAAGCACTGGTTCTGTGCAGCACAGTGGCCTTCACCCACACAGTCTTTCAAGGGGAGAAAAGCAGAAGGCTTTAGGCTGCCTTTGACTAATATTTCATTTTGGTCAATTTTGCTTTTCGGGTATCTTTTTGCCAAGCAATATAAAATCTAAAACCAAGTAGCTCTTAGACCCATTTCACTGTTCCTTATGTGGATTCCAGTACAATTATTTGACCTTTAGCTGAATTCCACCTCTATTAGGCAATCAATATCAGCTATTCCTACAGGACAGGTTTTACTCTATGTCCCTCTCTCTTTTTATCCAAGCATAGGGAAGCAAAGTAACACATCCCATGAACAACAAACCATGTCACCACAGTGACGCTGAAGCACAAGCAGCTTGTCAGCCTGCTACATACAGCAAAACAAAGACTGCTACAAAACTTGCTTGAGGAGATGCCCAAGATTTGCCCTTGATTTCTCGTATCTTTGCTGTGCAATTTACTTCAGGGAAACTTGAAAGAACAACAATTTAAATGTCTGCTGCCAAATCAATAATGATCAACGATTAGGTCCTAATTATACAGACAGTTCACCACGCAATAGTCAATATGTAGTTATAGATGCACACTGAAAAGGGAATCGAGAGAAAAAAATCCTTTTATCTACAATTATGAAAGAAATGACACAACAGCCTTTTGTATTAAATCTAAACTGAAGTTCAAACTTTTCTTCCTACAACTGATGAGACAGACAGCACTAGGTGAGCCTAACGTATTTTTGTAGAAGTCTAGTTCTAATTTCAGTTCTGATATTGCCTGGCTGTGGCCTAGGGAGAGCTGCATATTCTTCGCAACAACCACTTCTTGCTATTATTGAAGAAAATAATCACTTCTGCCACGGTGGTGCTGCATCTGGCAACTCTATCTCCTAAAAGCTATTGTAGCATAAAGACAGTGTCCAGTAAAGACCTTGCTTTGCAGTTTACGCATCTCCCTACTAAACAGAACTCATCACGCCCCCATCCAACACCCCAACATAAACATTTAGCTTGAGGAAGGAAAAAACAGCTTGATTGTTGCTTTGAGGAAACAAAGAAATTGTATCAATAAAATTATAAACAGAGCTAATAAAAAGCAGTCATCAGCCAAAACTGCCAGTGAAAAGCTATGGTTTAGCTAATCTTGTTCTCTTGCAAAGTAACTCCCTCACCTAAAAGCTGCAGAATGACCCCCTCAAATGGCTACAAACCCATTGTCATGGGTTCAGCACCAGCAGTCATTTTTTCTTTTTTGTAGTAGTTGGTGCAGCACTGTGTTTTTGATTTTTGGCTTGGGAACAGTGCTGATAACACCAGTGTTTGTAGTTATGGCTTAGAATGTTTAGGCTGGCCAAGAGCTTTCTGAGTTTCATGCTCTGCCGGGGAGGAGGGGAAGCAGGGAGGAAGCAGAGACAGGGCACCTGACCCAAACTGACCAAAGAGGTATTCCATACCACAGCACATCATGTCCAGGATGTGAAATGGAGAGAAGAGACCCGGAAGGGTGGGGGGAGCACTGCATGGTTAGACTTGGCATGAAGGGTGATGGGGGTGCACTGCTTGGTCGGGCTGGGTGGAAACTAGTTGGTGAGCTCTTGTATTCTTTCCTTGTATTTGCCTTGCCATTATTACTAGTGGTGGTAACAGTAGTGATTTGTGTTATACTTTAGTTACTAAACTGTTCTTATCTCAACCCATGGGAGTTGCGTTCTTTCAATTCTCCTCCCCATTCCTCCAGGACTGGGGAAGAAAGAGGGGGGAGTGAGTGAGCAGAACTGCATGAGGGCCTGAAACCATGACACCCATACACTTGTTTTCTCCATGCTCATAAAACCACACGTTCAGACAGAGGCTTGCTGCAGTAGACTGCAAGAAATGTTGGTGCCATTTCCCTGGCTCCATTCACTGCCCATCATAGCTCCAACTAAGGTGCCAACAGCTACTCAACTTTTAATGGTGATTGAGCCCATCGCTTTGGAAAACTATTTCAGTTTTAAGCTGCTACAGTCACTTAAAGCTGCATCGTCCCTCAGCACAGGCATCCCTTTCAACTCCAGTGAAGAGCTGTTGGTCCTGAGGAGCAAGACCCTTCCAAGGAGTAAAGTCAAACATTTCCTATCATGGTCACAACCCCCTGCAAATGGCACAATCTGGCTTACAACAAGACAAATACACCAGAGACAGAAAAAGAGTGCAACCAAAGGCAAACAACCATTTGTGTCTTCTTAGAGGTGGGAAAAAGCAAAGACCTGGAAAGGAGAAAAGGACCTAGAGCCAACACTGGAAGAAATAGGAGTATGTTGCAAAAAGCTACACTGTATCAAAAACCAGCAGGAGCTCAACAAGTCAGAAGTCACAGATGAAGAAGGAAACAAAATCTAGCCCAAGTCTCCAATGGAATCTTGGCATGGGATCCAGCTGATGGACGCAAACACCCACATTGAGTTAACAGTCAGCAGTGCCCAGGCAACAGAGCCAAACCAAGTATGGGTTCCTGCTTCAGCACAAGCTGGATCCTGCTCTAGGCTCTGCTGGCTACATCTCAGCTGTCTGTAAGGGGAGATCAGGCACCCAGTTCACATAGAAATATCAGAATTGAGCTGTCTTATCCCACATCTCAACTCAGAGCTGCTAGAGAAAAGCACCTTCCAGTATTTAAAGGGTGGCTTACATGGAAGATAGAGACCCACTTTTTACAAGGAGTCACATGGAAAAGACAAAAAGGGTAATGGGCACAAGCTGCCCTGGGGGAGATTCCAGTTGGACACAAGGAAAGTTTTTCACAATGAGAACAATCAGCCATTGGAATAATCTCCACAGGGAAGTGGTGACTCCCCAGCATTAGAAAATTTTAAGCTCTGGCTGGACAGGGTTATGCTTTGGGTCATGCTTTGCCTGGGTCATACTTTGCCAGGAGAGGTTGGACCAGATGAGCCCTGAGGTCCCCTCCAACCTGGGATTCTAGGATTCTATGATCTCTGAAGGCAAACAAGGCACAGGTTTTGCCAGAAAACCAGGCAATTGCAAAATCCAAGCCCAGAGGGTGACCAAATTCAGGCTGCAAAAACACTCCCAGCTTTGCCAGTTTTCAGCTTTTGAGTACTTGACTTCACAAACTGATGGGCCATGAGGAGACACGGAGTCCCAGAGCACATTAGCTGCAACTCATTGCAGAACGATGTATTTCAAAAGCAAACAGCCTCTGTCCTGCCTAGTACAGCATTCACAAAACAGTCCCAGGAAAACCACTTCTTGATATCCTTCCATAGGAGTATGAAAATTAAACCTGCTGTCTTTTTTCCATGCTTACTGCACCCACCATGTTACTAGAAAATGACTTTTCTTTCAAATTAATTTAGCACTGTTGAAAGGCAATGGATCTCAGTTTACAATATCAATGAGGCAAGAACAGCATAGCTGAGGGAACCATAAACCACATCTCACTCTTCTACCAGCCCATTTTAATTTTGGGCTGGAAAGCAAACTCTGCTGGAATAAAGAAAACACATAGTTCAGGTCCTGCATTAGCTCTCCAGGCCATGAGAGTATCAGTCAAAGATTCTTTGCATCCTTACGGAACTCAAAGCAATTGCGAATGCATGATCTTCTGCCCACTTGGAAAATCAGAATTCAAAAGCACCTAACGCAATGCTGCTATAATACAGGCATAATACTTTCCGTGTTTGGAAGGAAATAAACCCAGAAAACTTATTTAGTACATGCAACACCATCTCTGTGTGACATTACCTGTGGCTCACTAGCACAATTTGAACTAGAACCATATTGTCATCAGGCCAGGTTCATATTCATACAGGTGACCAAGCCATGGATAAAATTCCATCTCCAGTTACCAATCCCAGCTGACCACTCAGATCCCATCCCTACATTAACATGTCAGTGCAGGTCACTGGAGAACTTGTTATGCTTGCCAAATTACACATGCACAGCAGTGAAGCAGCAAAAATGAGAAAAGTATTCCCTTTGGCAGGTGTTCAGCAGTAATTTGCTGAAAATGTACAAAAAAAAAGGCACCAAAATTCATTATTTAGCTTTGACAATGTCATGACCGCAAGGACCATCATCCCTTCCACTGGTGCAGGATAAGATATGGATCAATAGCACTTACAGATATTGCTAAATCTTCTGTAGCTCAAATTTCTGTTATGAATAAACACTACCATCTTGTAAACCTTTGACAAACATGTATTTGGTTCCAGCATCCACACAAATATGTGAGTATAGCTTCCTCAAATCTACCCTCCCTAGTCACTTATTTTCAGTCACAAACCTGAATATTTCACATGCAGGAGAAAATGCCGTGGAAATACTAAACAGGACAGATAACTGTATAGGCAATCACTTTCCATAGCTGCAGGAGGAACAAAAGAAGATGAACAGCCACAGATTAGGATCTCATGAAATGATTTCCACTTACACATCTTCCAAATAACACTCTTCAGCTTCTAGAAGTTGGGTCTTGCAATGCAAAAGTAACAGAATGACAACAAAGGGCATTCAGCTTTGGGTAAATTTAGAAATCAAAATGGTTTGGGTTGAAGTAACCTTAAAGCTCACCTAGTTCCAACTCCCAGATTTCTTGTAGGCCCCTTTAGGTTTTGGAAGGCTGTTCTAAGGTCTCCCTTCAAACTTCCTCAAATTCTGCAAGCTGGAAAGATGTTACCCATACTGAAGGCATTCAGAGGTAAACACTCAACAATAAACAGGTTTTAAACGGCAAACATAGCTCCTGAACCATGTCTGAGTCACATCCACAACTGGAAACAAAGAAAATCTGCCTACTTCACCAGAACTAGTTAGGAACAAGCCCCCGCATCTCTGGGAACAAAAGGAAATTTAGGCAGAATCTCTGTTATAAACGATCTGGCACTAAAACAACAGCCAGTTATCTCCTGCCTGGCACAGAGGCACAGACAAATCACTGCCCAGTCAGATGTCCTGAGGGATTTGACAGACAAGGTCTGATGGATACAGTCACAGCAATTTGCAGTGCGCCTGCCTCCTGCTATTTGCTTCCTTCTCTGCCAGAAGCTGCTGCCGGCACAGGAGGGGATGCAGAACTGGATTAAGTACCCACACACCTCAGTTCCCCAGATTACTGCTAGAATAGGAGCTTAAACCATCAATTACAGCAGTTTGTGCTGGAGCTGCTCAAGCTTCCAGAGCCTACCTGTCACACACCTGCTCATTACAGCAAGTCAAGAGGTGAGATCTGACTATCAGATTCTGGCAATTTATAGTGGGACAATTTAACACCCGGAGCTCCCAACAGTCAAAGATTCTTCTTAAATGGCTATATGTTCCAGATGACATTAATTTGCCACAGGGTGAATGCTAGCAGCTGAAGGGTGGACAGCTATGTTTAGCTGCTTGTTTAGGAAGGAGTAACCTCAAACAGAGGGTCAAGGTAGATAAAAAGAGAACAGTAACCTCTTAAATTGCCCCAGCATGAATCACGGGAGTTAGTGAGTCAAAGCCCTTGGATACTTTTGCTAGTCACAACTAGTACTCAGAAAGCACAATCAAAATACATTAGTGTAACAAACAACTATATGTGAATTGAGCCACCCAAATTATAGGAGAACATCTTTGACTCTGCTCATAAGGTAAAACAGGTTTGCTTAAACACCTTTTCTTGAGATTCACAGTGCAGTAGAATTACCTGCTAGTGAAATACAGATGCACAGTCGGCTGTAATAGCACAGCACAAATATGCTCACTTGTTACCCCACCTAAGCTCATTGCAGGTCTCTGCCCTCAAAGTCAAGCAGATGGGCTAAATCTTGGTAACATTACAGGACAGCTGCAGTAAGACTGGACTTGCCTGCAGAAACCTCCATCTTACTATAAAATGATTTGGGTTCAAAGGGACCTTTAAAGACCATCAGTTCCATTGCCCTTACCATGGGCAATGACACCTTCTACTAAACCAGATTGCCAAAATCTTCTAACAAAATTCCTTTAGTCTTATTTGGGAAATTTAAAACAGACTTCAAATTTGAAAATAAAGTGCAACCTTTTAAAAGTAGATTTATTCCTTACTACAGAAAAGCAAAATTAGAAGCTGCTTCACTGTCAACCTTCATGATGGCTACATTTGTTGTGGAGAAACTGCAGTTTCTATTAGAAAAATGACTGATACATGAAATCTAATGTATTTGAGAAAAAGAATAGAATGATCTTTCCAGAACACATATCATAGAATTATAGAATGGTTTGGGTTTGAAGGCACCTTAAAGTTTACCCGGTTCCAATCCCCTGCCATAGGCAGGAACACCTTCCACTAGACCAGGTTCCTCTTAAGCCCCATCCAGCCTGGCCTTGAACACCGCCAGGATTGAGGCAGCCACAGCTTCTCTGGGCAACCTGCGCCAGGGCCTCACCATCTTCACAAGAAACAACTTCTGCCTGAGTGCTCATCATAATCTCCCCTCTGTCAGTTTAAATCCATTCCCCCTTGTCCTGTTCCTATAGGCCCTTGACAAAAGCCCCTCTCTAGATTTCTTGTCAGCCTCTCTAGGCACTGGAAGCTGCTCTCAGGTCTCCCTAGAGCCTTCTCTTCTCCAGTTTGAACAAGCTCAGCTCTCTCAGCCTGTCTCCATAGCAGAAGTGTTCCAGCTGTCCCAGCATCTTCATGGCCTTCTCTGGACTTGCTCCAACAGCTCCACATCCTCCTTTTGTTATCATCTGTTAACCTCACCAAACACATTTTTTTACAGGTTGCTCTAATCTGGGGTCTTCAAGAAGAGTGATTTCCAGCTGGGTTTTAAAAAGCATCAGGAGCTTCACATATCAAACTAACTGCTGGTGAAAGTGCCAGTGCTAGGGTTTTTTGTCCTCCCTTGGATGTGTTAAGAGTTCTTAAACTGTACACACAATAACCTAAGCAATGGTTATTTAAAACCCACATCTTCTCTTTCAGCAAAGGCTCTGACATAGCCAGGTCTAATTCCTTACTGCTTGCCAAAAGATCCATATGGTTTTTGGGATACCTAAGGGAGATACCCTCATGCATAATGAAAATATTTGTGGCAGCAGGAATACTCAGCAGAAGACACAGCTAATGGTGGGAACAAAAAAGGACACTTGGCAAAAATTATTCATGACAAGCCTAAGAAAAAGGCAGTCTCATGACAGAGTCTGGTATTAAGAGCTGCAATTTCTCCATGATGAATCAAACACAGTCAATAGCACTCACTTCTGCAAGTTCTGGGCTTCAACGTGTGATACAGGTGGAAAATGAGGCTTTTAAGAGACTACTGCCTGATGAGTGGTGTAAAGCTAAACAGTCTTGAATTATGGACTTACTATGAAATTAGTTATAACGTTAACCATGCACCTGAATATTGTCACGTAAGTATCAGATACGCCAGAATTGCAGAACATACAGTTCCAGCAATTCTATCCCCTTCTTACTTTGCCATTAACAATGTGATTTACAAGTAGATCGAACATCAGCCAACATGTGTACTGTTAAAATAAATAAATAATTAAAAACCCCAAACAAACAAATTTGTGTGAATTTTTAAATACCCTAAGAGAAGCCAGGCTTGATGGATGCTGCAGTCCAAGGTGCTGCTCAAGTGTACAGCCCGGGGGGACTTTTCTGCCTTTCTCTTAGAATTGCAGCATGGTTTGGGTCAGAAGCCACCTTAAAGCTCATCCCCTGAGTTCCAACCCCTGCCACAGGCAGGGACATCCTCCACTAGACCCACTAGGCTCCAAGCCCCATCCAACCTGGCCTTGAACACTGCCAGGGATGGGGCAGCCACAGCTTCTCTGGGCAACCTGTGCCAGGGCCTCACCACCCTCACAAGGAAGAACTTCCTGCCTAATTTCTAATCTAAACCTTCTCTCTTTCAATGTAAAGCCATTCCCCCTTGTCCTATCCCTACATGCCCTTGTAAAAAAATTCCTTTCCAGCTTTCCTGTGGGTCCCTTTACATATTCTCAACACAGGCAAGCTCTCCTTTGGCCTCATTCACTAATTAAAAGTCAGATTCTGGCTCAGAGAAGAGCTGCTCAGGCCAGGGAGTTAAGTGGTGAGTCATGGCTGCAGTCAAATATGCCCAGCACCTCTAATGACTCATGGGTCAGGTGAGAAGAGCAAAATGATGAGAAGCAGCAATCCTCATTTGCATGTGCATTTTACACCTTCTTGGTTCATTGTCCTCACAAAAGAGCAAAAGCAGCCGCAATCTAGTCAACACTTTGGCTTAATGGGAACAACTCCCAGAGAGAGATGGAGCTCTCTGGAGTACAAGAAGAAAAACCTGGTTTGTGATTTGTCTTACTGTGATTCTTTTACACTAATTACAGATCTCCTTCTCACAAAGTCCAAAACCTCGCTTGACAGGCATCCAGAAGTGCACTGAAACCTCCTAAGTGGTGTTCTCAGCAGATGAAAATTAAAACTTCTCAGTCTTATTGCACACTCTCTACAAAACAAAGGTTCCCTCTGGCTCTGCAATTCTTTACTCATTCCTTGGCCAACTTATTTCTCAAGCATGCCAAAGCACCTCAAGCAAAGACTTCAGCCTGAATAGTCTAAAAAGTGTTTATTACCGCAATAAGGAGGTGCTACAGAAATATTAAACACCAGCAACTCTTTCTCAGAGAAGTCATATCTTTCCTTCACTCTCAATGGAGTTGCTATGAAAGCCAAGCTGCTTCTCTATTTATCTTTTTTTAAGCAATTGCACATTTGGTTGGTGTTGCTTTGGATTTTCCTCAGCAACTGCTCTAGATGACCCTGCCTGAGCAGGAAGGTCAGAGTATATCACGTCAAGTGATCCCTTCCAACCTTCATCATTCTGTGAGTTCATGTATGGAAATTCAGTCACTTCTACTCTCATGCCCTGCCCATGCACCCATAAAAAACGTAACCTTAACTCATGCAAAAACAATCTCCTCTTGCTTTATAAACAGAGGTTTAAAGGGGGGTCTTCACACCGCCAAGTCAGTTGCCCAGTTTAAAACAATGCAGCTTAGATGCTCTGAGCCATCCCATGAGGATCCTGCTCTCTCCACTGACACAGTTTCAGTCTCATTTACTCAGCAGCAGCTGGCTAGAGCAGTGTCCCACTTCCCTGAGACACATCACTCCCAGTCCCACATCATTTCTCTCATACAGGCATGGCTGCGTTTGCAGCTGTGTGATTTATCATGATGCTGGATTTAACATAAGACACTGTATCTGCAACAAAGCAAGAAGCCCACTCAGAATATCCACTGGAGCCCAACAGCAAAAAGAGTATGTCTTTTGTCAGCCTGAGAAATAGCATACACCTCCCTGGCAGGCAGTGGTCGTACAGTACTGCTTGAAACTGCACAGAGACACATCCTCACATCCTTTTTATCACATTAACTAGGACCAGAAGCTGCAGTGCACTGATAAAGACAAAGTATTATATGAAGACGATTAGAAATTACAACAGGAGGAGGATGCCAGATTAATGAGCCCTTCACTGCTGCAAAAGTCACACTGTACAGGTCAGCATGTCACTGTCACTGGGAAGACAGCATTTGAACACAGAAGCAGACCTCAGATTTAGGACAAAGTAAAGAAATGACTGGACAGAAGGGGAAAAAAACATGTTCACAGTTAGATGGACTGTCGTGTATATAGACAGATGCTCCACTGGCCTAATTCAAAGGTCATATTCAGAAGGACTTTCAAAAAAGCAACCTGGCTGAAGGTTTTTTCCGATTAGGGAATCATTGTACAAAATCTAAAAATAAGTAATGATCTGCAAAAGGAAGAAAAATTTCAAGACTACCATAATCCCATTCAAAGTAAGGGATCATACAACCATCTCCCAGGTTACAGCTGAATGCTATGCCCACAATATAGAACAAGTAAAATACTGTCATCATTCGCCATGCAGCATGGCCTCTGTTGATGGAAGAAGTGAGGGAGAAGGGCTGAATCACTGTGTACAAAGAAAAATAAACTTAATCTTGAATGATTATTTCAAGTAGCATTGACCATCTCGAAACTGTACTGCAGTGACACAGTGCAGCAGTGAAATGCAAGCAGCACAAAAAGTAAAAGGTCTGATTCATCTTGAACCCAATTTCCGCACCTCTAGAATATTTAGGAAGTGCAACTTGAATAACTCCCACATACCTCCATTTACTAAGCACTTAACATGAATTTTATGTTAAAAATATAAACTTTTATTTATCTGTTGGAAAAACCCACACTGTTAGTGCAGGTTTTCTCACATTCCTTAATCCATGCACTTGAAAGGCAGTGCACTGACTTCAGAGTCACTTTTTGGCAGGCAATTAAAATTACTTGGTTGAATGGTCTGTGTTGTAAACAGCTTCCTCAATCACCTGCAGAGTAATGGCCAGGCTCCTCAAAAAATAATTTTAGGTCCAATAAAACACCAGAAGCAGATAAGATATGGAATAAACATGTCCTGAGTCACCTGATGTATCTACAAGTATAGCACTAATTTGAATAGACAACCTGCAAATATCACCCCTCTTCCATGATGAGCTGTATCCTCCAGTGCTCACAGTCAGGGCACTACAGCAACCAAAAAGCAATTCTCTTCCCAACTCACTCACTATTTTACCTGAAAAAAATCCACTCGGGAAGAGCAGAACAGTGGTCTTTGAATGACAAGGAAAAAGTAAAAAAGCAAAGAAAAGCAGAAGTGTTTGCTGCCCTCCAGAGGAAAACCAAATGAAATTACAGCCTTCAAATATGAAAACATGTGAAGCTACTAGGCATGGGCTAGTCCCACTTACTTTTAAAACCACTTTCTTTAGTAGATGATAATGGTATCAAGGAAAATCCACCTGACTGAACAATGACGAGCAAACTAAAACTGCCAGCAAGGAAGCTCACCTAGTTTTAACAGCTCCAAAATGTAATATCTCTCCTTTTTCTTCTCAGTGTTACACTGCAAAATGCACTGAAAAGTTAGGTATTTAATGACCCAAAGCACACATACATAAATCAGCCTCTGATTTTCAGTTCTGCTGTAAAACGAGAAGAGCATTTCCCTGTCACACTGAAATACTGCAAGGGTAAGTGCGTTTGATGCTGCAAGGGGCTTGGAGCTCCTGAGCACTGACGCTCTCAGGGGTGAGTCATTCCTTGCGGGAGCTGACGTCTGGCCTCCCTCCAAGGCAGGATCAGTTCCCCCTGCCAGCTAAAGGCAGTAAGTCCCACGGCAATGTGATTCGTCACAACTCCAAACCAAGGTGATGAGGCATAAAAGGTGGAAGTCTACATGGAATGCCAAGAAACCACAAGTGGCTCAGCACTTCCTACATGAGAAAATAGGTAAACCATGGCCCAGTCTTCTTGTGTTATGTAGTACACAAAGCAAGGCTCCAAGATGAGCTACAAAAATTCTATGCCTAAATATGTACTTGGATAAACATTCAAAAGAAGTTTTGCTGTCAGTACTTTTTGTTCTTACACTACTTAAAGAACACTTTTAAACCATGACATGAAGGAAACCCAAGATGCTTACCTGACAGCCTCTGCAACGTTATTGGAAGTGTGACCTGATAAGGCATCATGAAGGTTTCTGATGAAGTAATCACGGTAGTCTTCAGGTAGGGCCATGAATGTGCCACCCATCACAATAAACTCCACTTTATCCACGCTGTGGCCCAACTGCTTCAGCTGTAAAATTGAAAGTACCATGGAAAAATTATCTAGGGGCTTTTTTAGAACACTTCTCTGAAAACACTGACATTCTTACCCCGTGTTTCCTTCTTTAGTTGTGGTATCTCTTAGCAATAACAATCCATTAATACTTTTGTGAAGACTTCTCATAAACCCTCCCCAAAATATAACCCTCAAAGTTACCTTTCTACTGCTAGAACAAAGGACAGATACTGAGCCCAGCATAACAGGTTTTCTTGACAAAGCATAATCATTTGAAATAGCCTCTTGCTGACAGTTACACTGGTTCCAGTTTGAAGCTAGATTTGACTGATAGAAGTTTCCTTGCATCTGCTTCAATCCATGTAAAACTAACTCCCTTACAAACTTGACAGAATGGAGGACTATGGTGAATCCATGAAGGATTTTCCAATGGATTTAAACAGGAAGCCAGTCAAAGCAGAGCAGGATTAAGAAATTCTTCAGATCTTCTAACTCTCCATAAAAGACCCCAATAGAATTATAGAATAATTAGGGTTGGAAAGAACCTTAAGATCATCTAGTTCCAACCCCCCTGCCATGGGCAGGGACACCTCCCACTAAACCATGCCACCCAAGGCTATGTCCAACCCGGCCTTGAACAATGCCAGTGATGAAGCATTTACAACTTCCCTGAGCAACCCATTCCAGTGCCTCACCACCCTTAAAGAATTTCTTCCTCATATCCAAACTAAACTTCCCCTGTTTAAGTTTGAACCCATTACCCCTTGTTCTCTAACTACAGTCCCTCATGAAAAGTCCCTCCCCAGCATCCCTACAGGCCCTGTCTGAGTACTAAATTCTCCAACTGTGAGTAATTACCAAGAATTAGCAACTGCCACAGAAGTTCAGTACAATTTCTTGTATTCTCTTATTAGAAATAAGATATTGTTCACAACAGGCAAGATCTTACAAGAGGTTCAAAACTTGTAATTCATTGAACAGAAATGACAAACTAAAAGTGCAAAAATAATACTTCTGTGGGGATCAAGTCAGGCTAATGTAGAATTACAGAACCAGGAAGAAGGTGAGGCTGGAAAGAACCTCTGGAGTCTTATCTCTTTTCAAAGCAGCACCAGCTACAGCAGTTTGTTCAGTACTGCACTCGAACAGGCTTCAAGTGTTTCAAAGGACGGAGACTGCGGAACCTCTATGGGTAACCTGGTCCAGTGCTTGGTCACCATCACAGTTAAAAACTGCTGCCAGATGTTCAAATGGAGTTTCTCACATTTCAATTTGTGGCCACTGCATCATGTCCTGTCACTAGCACCACTGAGAAGGGCCTGGCTCCTTCTTCTTTACAGTCTAAAGCCAGGTATTTATACACATTGGTAAGACTCCCCCAAGCCTTCTCTTCCCTAGCCTGAAGAGTCTTGGGGCTCTTGGCATCTCTTCAGATGCTCCAGTCCCTCTATCATCTTAGAGGTCTTTTGCTAGACCTCCTCCAGCATGTTCAAGTCTGTTGTCTTCTGGGGAGCCCAGAACTCAACACAACTCTCCAGGTGGAGCCTCAGCAGTGCTGAGGCAAAAGGAAGGATCTCCTCCTTTGATGTGCTGGCAACAATCCTCCTAAGGCTGCTGGCTGCCTTTGCCTCAAGGGCACAATGCTGTTCATGGCCAACTTGATGTCTGCCAGTACCCTCAGGTCCTTTTCCATCAAGCTGCTTTCCAGCTGGTCAGCCCCCAGCACATACTGGTGCCTGGGGTTTGGCATTTCCCTTTGTTCAACTTGAAGAGGTTCCTGTCAACCCACTTCTCCAGCCTGTCCAGGTCTCCCTGAACAGCAGCACAAGCCTCTGGTCTACCATCCACTTCTCCCAGTTCTGTATCATCAGCAAACTTGCTGATAGCATGCTCTGTCCCAGCATCCCCGTCATTAACACAGACATTAACACATTAAGAGCTAGTGGTCCCAATACTGACAGCTGGGCTCTACCCAGCTTTCAGCCTACCAGTTTAGGTGATTAAAACTATTCTCGTTATTTTCCTCAAAACCACAATGTATTGCCCTTCTAATGGTAAAATTTCACCTGTTCCACTCTGTGTCTTGTCTGGAGATAAGGGTCATATCTGGCTCGAATTGCCCTCATGGACGTTGGCTAAAAAACAGAAGGAGATTCAGTTTGTAGGTTTTTTTCTTTGCTAAATAGAAGAAAATGAGTCTAAATGAGAAAATGAGTGTTTTTTTCTAAAAAAAAAAAAAAAAAAAACAATGGTGAAAAAGAACAGAAGAAAACTTTCAGCATTGAAATAGATGCTGAAGTCTTCAAATCCTAACTGATCCTAAACTCTTCAAACTCGCAGCCAAAGAGTCCATCCAATTGTGAATACAAATTTGTCTCCTTCCATGTTTTAAAATGGTAACGAAACACACTGTTTTGCTGGGATAGTAACACGACATAAAAACAACACAGCTTTTCAAATTTTTAGTGCATCACAATCAGATACAGAATCTCTGTAGTGATTCACTGAAGATACTGCAAACATCACAAACAAAATTTTTTTCAAAATACCACTTCTTCCATCCCATTCATTTTAGTTTTTCTTTGCTTGCACAAGTTATCTAAACAGTCTCCCCTAGAGCTCAGTCTGAACTTCAAATATTCTTTAAGCTAAACATATTCTTTCAAATCAAATCCCTAACAACATATTTTCTGTATTACTACTAATGCAAGCGTATTAATAATACTCTAAGATAAGGTTTTCAAGTACCTTGTGTATCCTGAATTTGATAAGCATTTTGTTCATGCTATACTAAAAGCTCTAAATGATGAGGACTCTTAATCATGCACAACTCCCACAAGTTGTTAGTACTAAACAAATGAATACATCATATCCAAACCAAAAGAATTACAAAGCATTTACATATACACAGATTTTCCTACTTTGCACTAATGGTACAATTTTCAAGTCACTGAGAAGTGGGTAACAGCAGACAAAATCTGTAACTGTAAGTACGCTGAATCGCTGTTTATCAAATCCAGTTCATATTTTACCTCATTTTGCTACTTTACGTCTGTACTATAGCTATGAGTTATTTTGTTAAAACCAGTCACAATAATGTAGTCACAAGATCTGCTGCTGCTAAACTTTCTCCAGACAACAGGAGCACACTATTTCAGAAATACATACATTTAGTGAGATATCACTGCAGATACAAATCATTAATGTAATTTCAGAGGCACTAACAGCTAAATAACAGGCTTTTTCTCAAGAAATTAACCTTTGTTAATCTTCAAGGTCCTGTAGGTTGGACAGGGCTGAAATCAGGTCCACTTAGGACAGGATGCTCAGGGCTATGTCCAGACAGTGCTTGATTATCTTTAAGAACAGACTTTCCAAAACCTCTAGATAAATCCCTACTCAAGTGACTGACAATTGTTATGTTAAAACAGCCTTATATTAAGGCATAATTTTCCACATTCTAACTCATGTTTGTTGCCTCTCCTCTTTCCACTGGGCAGCTCTGAGGAGAAGTCTGGCTCTGTCTTCTCTGTACCTTTCCTTTAAACCCATAGGGAGCCGTAAGTAAATCACTACAGTTCTGCTGGACTGTTCAGTCAGGAAAATTTTGACACAGATTGGTAACTTCTGTAGGAACCACAGCCAACATTCATTTCAACAAACTGCACACAGCAGTGTCCCATGGGAGACCACAAGGTCACCTCCACTGCTCTCACTCACTGATTGCTTTCCACAGCTGGAGATTCACGTTAACAGCAGTTTGCACATCAGCAGGTCATGGGGTACAGCCACGATGCTGCACTCGCCCTGCTGGGAACCACAGGCTGCTCACTCCTGCATGTATAACAGTAGGAACAGAAGCAAGGTGAGGAGAAGGAAACAACTGCTACAATAATCAAGAGGAATTTCCAGTTCTTTAGTTGAGCTGCTTTAGATCTCAAACTTCCTGAAGCCTACTTTTGGGTTTTATTCTTGCAGCACGACTGAATCTGCAGAAATAAAGAGCAGCTAAACCCAAGTTTATAGTGAGCATAGGCAAGGTGCTACAACAAACCAAAATTAATACCTCATATCCAGTGTAAGACTGTGTTGAATATTCAAAGTCAGAATCAGGTCCACCTGGGCAATATCTGCAAATACAAAAAGACAGAAAACAGGCATCAAACTCACACAATGACTCAATCTGTCTGAGGTACAGGTACACAAGAGGGTGGAGGTTGAGCAGACACTGCTCTAACTGCCCTAGCTCTCACTAGAAACACAGAAAAAAACAAATCATAGAACCACAGATCACGGCTCAGAGCATGGGATGAACCAATGAATACGTGTGTTTCTGCATCACGATGTAAATATAGGTACAGATCCAAATGCAGATGTTGGAGGAAATAATTCTGAGTTGAGAGGAACTGAGCCTATGTCTGTTTACAAATGCTAAGTATACAGCACAGTACAATTGTTTTAATTTAATGAGAATGGGGTGCCAAAAACCAATTCAGACATGGCAAACAACTACATCCACAAAAAACAACTTTATAAGACTTACAAGAAGCAAAGTGCACTGTGAACCTATTTTTGGAACATGGCATTGTTTAAGAAGCTGCCACAGAGTTAAATTAGTTTCTGCATCTAGAGGCTTGTTTGAAACTCTTTATTCTGTGACACAGTAAGACAGACTTGTAGCTACCACAGTACGACTGCTGGCCAGGAGAGGAATGGTACACGGCAGAGAGTAATTAAAGGAATATAAACTTACTCTGAAGGGTCCTTAGCCCTCTTTTGAGGACTGTGGTTATTAATGACCAATCTACAGCCATTCTGGGCTCCAAGGAAACCCTAGGCAGGACTGTTGACACCTCTATTTTAATTGCAGGCTCCGAGCACCCCCAACAGAAAAGATAACAGCAGTCAGCATATTGCTACTCATGGTGCAGATCTCAGTGCACAGACACCGAGATAATGCCATCTCAGTCAAATCAGACACATTTGCCTCACAGTATAACGGATGAGTTTCCTCAGTGCCTGCCCTGCAAACTCAACCCAAGTAATCTGTCACCATTACAAAATTAATTACCAAATTACCGGGGTCAAATTAATTTGCTGGCAAAGGTTGTGCAATCCAATTGAAGGCATTTCATACACGTAATTACCTGGAACATCTCAGACAGAATAGCGGCTCATGCAAGAGCAGATCAGAGCCAGCTCACTCTGCATCAGGCAGCTGGTAGAGAGATAGAGATGTTTTGGGAGTGACAAGGCAGGAAACAAGCAATGTTTTGAAATAGATGAACTGTTATGGTTAGGAAAAAACGTAGATGTGATGACAGGTGTGCACACTCTTAAATCAAATGGAGGTAACATACTTCAAGGTAAAGCCATTTTGAGTTTCTCAATTCAAATAAAACTCCAAAGCTATTCCCTTAATGCCACAGGCTCTTGGCAGCTGGAGGCTTCATGCTCTGCCAGGGATGAGGGAAAGCAGGGAGGAAGCAGAGACAGGACACCTGACCCAAACTGACCAAAGAGGTATTCCATACCACAGCACAGCATGCCCAGGGTGTAAAATGGAGTGAAGAGACCCAGAAGGGTGGGGGTGTGTGTATTGCGTGGTCAGGCTTGGTATCAGGTGGGGGACGATGACGACACTGCATGGTTGGGCTGAGTGGAAATTAGTTGGTGAGCTCTTGTATTCTTTCCTTGTATTTGCCTTGTCATTATTACTAGTGGTGGTAGCAGTAGTGATTTGTGTTATACTTTAGTTACTAAACTGTTCTTATCTCAACCTGTTGCAGTTACATTCTTTCGATTCTCCTTCCCATCCCCTCGGGACTGGGGGAAGAAAGAGGGGGGA
This sequence comes from Forpus xanthops, assembly GCA_032466535.1. Classification (NCBI taxonomy): domain Eukaryota; kingdom Metazoa; phylum Chordata; class Aves; order Psittaciformes; family Psittacidae; genus Forpus; species Forpus xanthops. The sequence goes on along the minus strand of JASSUY010011536.1, from coordinate 20,363 downwards.
GTGAGTGAGCAGAACTGCGTGAGGGCCTTAAACTACGACATGGAAGACAGAAGGAGAGAGCTGGGGTTCTTCAATCTGGAGAAGAAAAGGCTCTGGGAAGATCTTAGAGCAGCTTCCAGTGCCTAAAGGGGCCAACAAGCAAGCTGGAGTGGGGTTTTAGACAAGGACCTGCAGGGATAGGACAAAGGGGAATGGCTTGAAACTGACAGGGGAGACTGAGATGAGATCTTAGGAAGAAGTTGTTCCCTGTGAGGGTGGTGAGGCTCTGGCACAGACTGCCCAGAGAAGCTGTGGCTGCCCCATCCCTGGCAGTGCTCAAGGTCAGGTTGGATGGGGCTTACAGCAACCTGGTCTAATGGAGGTGGCAGGGATTTGGAACTAGGTGAGTTTTAAGGTCCCTTTCAACCCAAACCAATCTGTGATTCTATGAAAACGGTTCTCTTAGCTCACCTAAACTGTCATACTTACACACATATGTTGCCTGTGAAATTAATGTGCGGACACCTGTGTGGTTTACACATCACAGCTACAACAGCAATCTGTAAGAAGAAATGTTAGAGAGAAATTATGGTAACTATGCTGCTGAACTAACTTGGAAGCCTATGTATACATGTGCATCTGTGAGAGACTATTTAACAAAGTTTTCGACTTAGTCTGCCAGCTAGAATATCTGTGAGCTAGCTCTTGGATGAGATAACAAATATATAAAGGAGCAGAAATCCTATTCTTTAATATTTTAATAAAGATAATAAAAAGAGCTCCTTCCCTCTGCCTGAGCCAAGCCTTTTTTCCCTGTCTGATTCACACCTGCTTTTCATAACTAAATGTAAACCTAATGCCAGATTACATCTTTCTTCATTAAAAAAGGACCAGAGGGAAGAAGAGAGGGACACAATAAAATCCTCCTAATTTGGGGCACTCAAAGGAGAACACCTAATTTTGTGTTTTCAGAAATCCTGGTTGAAGTAAGAGTTTAATAAAATATTCTAAAGAAAGAAGATATTAAACCTTTATAAGAACTTTTCTAGGCTGAACAAGCCCTGCTCTCTCAGCTTGTCTCCATAGGAGCGGTATTCCAGCCCTTTAGAACATCTTCCTGGCCTCCTCTGGACTCACATTAACACATTTTACATGTATAAATACATTTTACATGTGCTCACTGAGAGGGCCTCCAGGTTAAACTACACTTTTTCTACACAACTAAAAAGTAAGGCATGGTGCTCTGAAAACAGATCCCCACACTCCTTTTTAACTCCTCCCAAGTATTTGGAAAGCAATAGCCCTGTAGGCATCACTTCACAGATAAGTCAACCTGGAAAGCAGCAGTGCAGCCAGTGCATCCGTATTAAAGCTTCTGGACAATCAATACCCACGTTATTAAAAATAATTAAACACCATTTACTGATGACAGTGGGGGGGATGGAGTGGACGATGAGAGCAATGCAAATGCTTACCCCGCTAGCAGTCCTTATAGGCTTGGCCTTCAGCTTTGGTACCAGCACCTTCCGGTACTGTGGTGGAACAGCAGCAATGATGTCAACCAAGCGTGGCTGTGCTGAAAGGCCATACTTTGCCGCTGTCTTGGTTTTCAGCCTGAAAGCAGAAATACCTCAAATTAACAACTCCATTCTGACTTATTTACCCATATTCCACAGCAATGCCATTGTGCTGCTGTTCAGTTACATGGAGATCTATGTAGGTTCTCCCAGTTTGCCAATCCAGATAAATTATTTAAAAAGCATATAGTTATTTCTTGCAACAGCTGCAATCAGATACCAAAACCTAACTCCAAATAAAGTTGATGCACAACTGTCAATGTTTTGAGTTTCTGTATAGTTTTCTTCTAAATACGGTTTTATCAAAGCATTGTGAAAGCTGCCAACAGACTCTGGCTTGCCCATTTTCAGTGATTTAACTCTGTTCATGTCTTCTACACGATTAACCCCTCCACACAGACCCTAGCCGAGTTAATTTCTAACACGTTCATGTCAGTTACTTCCAGCATCAGCAAAAAGGGTTGCAATTATATAACGTAAATTAAATGGAAACAGTGGGACAAATTCAGGTTTATTATTCCACATATGTCAAGGAAGAATTTTCTCTAAGCAACAACATCACCTATAACACACTGCCAAGAACATCTGATTTTAACTTTATTCCAATATTATTCTCTTCTTCCTGATTTTGGGACTCCCAAAGGATGAATGCAGATGGAAACACAAAAAGGCAATGACAGTTTAGAGGTTTTCATCAATACAACCTATTTTGTATTCTGAGCATCGGCTGTGCAGTAGATCATCACAGAATTTACAAAACTTGGTGTCTTTATTGTCAGGTAACAGTAAGAGGAACAACAGTAGCCTGTGAAGATAAAACATTTAAAATAAAGACTGCACATGATACAAGATACATTCATCACTTGTAGACTAGCTGTTCAGCATCATCCCAGGGACTTACTTGTTCAGATTCACATCATTTCCCTGCTCATGAGCCTCAATTAACTGCTTTATGATGTCAGCAATTGTCATCATCATCAGCTCTGCATGGCTGAGGTCTCCTGCAACGAGAGCAAACCAAACTATGTGTATAGCCAGAACGTTCTACCTGCTTGTGGCAACCAAGGCACACCTGCTCTGCCATTAATGTTTAATATTTCCTACAACTACTGCTCTCAAAGGGAATTTTGCCACTGCATGTAACTGCAGCCTTCTCTAAACAAATGACTGTCACCACCTCGTACCAGTGATTCTCTTTTACTTCTAGGATAGGAGCCAGGCAAACTCTTGAACACCCACATGAATGCAAAGGAATCACAAGATCATTAGGTTTGGAAGGGACCTCTGGAGATCATACAGTCCAATCCTCCCTTCCAAGGCAGGGCCTCCTAGAGCAGGTTACACAGGAACACATCAGGTGAGTTTTGAATGTCTCCAGAGTGGGAGGAGACACCATGACCCTCCTGGGCAGCCTGTTCAGGACTCTGTCAGGCTCAGTGTGAAGAAGTTCTTCCTCATGTTGAGGTGAAACTTCTTGTGTTCTAGTTTATGGCCATTGCTCCTCATCCTGTCACTAGCCACCACTGAAAATAGTCAGGTACCATCCTCTTGGCACCCACCTTTAAGATATTTATATATATTAATTAGATTCCCTCTCGATCTCCTCTTCCCTCGACTACACAAGCCCAGCCCCCGCAATCTCTCCTAAGAGAGACATTCCAGACCCCAGATCATCCTTGTGGCCTCTGCTGGTCCCTCTCCAATAGCTCCCTGTTTTTCTTGTACTGATGAGCCCAGAAAAGGACGCAGCACTCCAAGTGGCCTCACCAGGGTCGAAGAGAGGTGGAGGATTAGCTCCCTCCGCCTCCTGCCGATGCACCCCAGAATGCTATTGTCCCTCCTTGGCTGCAAGGGCACACTGACAGCTCATAGTCAACTTATCATCTACAAATACTCCCAGGTCTTTCTCAGCTGACTGCCTCCCATCCACAGTGCCCGATTCAACAGTGGGGAGAGAAAAGGGGCGGCTCAGAAGGGGGTGCCAAGCCCCTCCACCCTCCTCCACAAGAGCACGGAGGGGGCAGCGCAAGGCCGTGACTCGTTCTCTCGCTCCGCACACATGCACAGCGTTCACGGAGGTGGTAACGCCACAGCTCCACCGCCACAGAGCCAAAGGAAACGTGGGGAGGCCTCCGGCCATGGCCAAGCACACGGTGAAGCGCTGGCCCACAGCCTCCCCTTGCACACAGACGAGGCCGGGGGAGGCGGTAAGCCCTGTCCCACCGCCCTCCGCTGCTGGGAGAGGGGCAGGAGCCACCCCGCAGCACCACCAGGCACTACGGCCCCGCACACCCCGGTACCTTTCCTCTTCTGCCTCATGCTGCCCGCTTCTCTGACAAGCCAGGCCATGGGCTCCTGCCATCAAGCGACACCGCCTCGCTCTGTCGCGAAAACGCCGCACCTCCAGCCGCGCTGCCGGAAAGCGACATGAGGATGTCGGGCTGTAAGGGATGCCTCCGCCAGCCGCCGGGGGCGCTGTGTGTGTGTGGGGGGTTCGAGGAGGGGGTCGAGGAGGGGGTCGCGAGGCCCCTTCTGTCCCGGGGGGTCCCCGGCACTGTCGGCCCCTCCGTACCGTGAGTTGTGCCGAGTGTCTGTCATGAAAATGATCAGCGCTCGCCGGTGTCGCGGCGGACGAGTTCGCCCCGCTCTATGGCCGCCTTCGGGCCCTGCGCCCCTTCAGCGCTAGATGGTAGCAAAGCGTCGACGTGAGGGAGGGAAGAAGGAGCTGGATTGTCCTGCGAAATAAATGAAGTCCGTCCCTGAGAGGTGCCTGGGGACCTGCGGGCTCCTGGGGAGCACAGGGGGGAGCAGGGGTGTTTGAGGGTGCCCGTGAGAGATGAGGGAAAGGGCTCCTTCAGCTGGGAAAGGACGGGCTTTGGGGGGCAGACAGCAGCCCCACAACCTCCACAGCAGTGTGTGGGAGGACGGGAAATAACAAGTGTACGTTTGAAGGAAAGAGGTTCAAACTGGGTCGAGGCAATCCCAACCACAAACACACGCTGGGGGAGACTAGATTGAGAGCAGCCCTGAGGGGAAGGACTTGGGGTGTTGGTTGATGAGAAGCTCCCCATGACCCAGCAGTGTGTGCTTGAGCCCAGAAACCAACCGTGTGCTGGGCTGCATCACCAGCAGTGTGACCAGCAGGTTGAGAGAGGGGATTCTCCCCCTCTGCTCTGCTCTGGTGATACCCCCTTGCAGTCCTGTGTCCAGCTCTGGAATCTCCAGCGTAAAAAGGACATGGAGCTGTTGGTGTGAGTCCAGAGGAGGCCAAAAAGATACTGTGAGGGCTGGAGCACCTCTGTTGTAGGGACAGGCTGAGAGCTGGGCTTGTTCAGCCTGGAGGAGAGAAAGTGCTGGGGAGACCTTAGAGTAGCTTCCAGTGCCTAAAGGGGCCAACAAGAAGTCTGGAGAGGGGCTTTTTAGAAGGACACATAGTGACAGGACAAGGGGGAATGGCTTTAACCTGACAGAGGGGAAATTGAGATGAGATTTTAGGAAGAACTTGTTCCCTGTGAGGGTGATGAGGCCCTGGCACAGGTTGCCCAGAGAAGCTGTGGCTGCCCCATCCCTGGCAAAGTTCAAGACCAAGTTGGATGGGGCTTGGAGCAACCTGGTCTAGTGGAAGGTGTCCCTGCTTATGATAAATGATTGGAACTGGATGAGTTTTAAGGTCTTTTCAAACCCAAACCATTCTGTGATTCCGTGGTCTCTAGAAAACAGTGCCCCGATCCTGAAGTCACATTGCCCGGGCAGAGCCTTAGGAAGATTGTATGCTGGACAAGGCCCAAGTCATGAAGAGTTAAGTGTAGGCTCTTGGCTTTGGCAGTGTTATTGGATGTTCCAGTCAATCAAGGGAATTCCATTGGTCTGGCAGCAATGTTGTGGCCTCCCAGGAATGTGGCACTCAGCTCTGACATTGACTGCTGCTGTATGGGAGACACTGGGAATAGGAATAAGGTGTTTAAGTCTCTTAAATTCTGAGACCGAATCTGCAACTGCCATTGAGGTGCAGTTTAGTGCTGTCAAAGAGGCTGTGGGGGATGGATTAAGGGAAACGGTACCCAGGGATTGTTAATGGTTCTGTATAGGTGAGGGCTAATAGCACATGGAGGGACATGCAGCGTCCTGTTAGACCTACACTGCAGTTGGTGTCTTCTGCATGATAAGAATATTAAAAACTGCATGAGGATAGGGTATGAGTTAAGTGGGGAAGTGTGGTGGGGGGCTATGGCAGGCCTGTGGATTCCCTGACTGAAGGCATGAAGTTAGAACTCGGTCTCAAAAATGTTAAAGTGTATCCATGAGAAACGAGGCACCGAAGGCATCTGAGTGGGAAAGCAGAAGGTGTCTGAATGGGAAAGTAAATGGCATCCAGAGGAGTGAGCGAGTCAAAGGGAGTAACTGACTGCAGAACAAGAGCTTGGCAAGATAACAGACTTTAGTAATGTGGTAAAGGGTCATCCAGTAATGTGCTGTTGCTAACTGATGTAACCAATGACTAAAAGATGCATGTATGCTAGAAACCATATATAAGTAAGGGTTTGTAATAGTAAAGGAGAGCTTCTACTTAATCACCAAAGAAGCATGTCACATGTCATTTGTCTCAACCGCGACAGGGAAGCAAGCTGCCTACAAACACCATAGGTATGGTATACAGACTACCAAGATAAACTTCCCTGAGGGACTGCGTTTGGATTAGGGGCAATTTACAAGGCAAAACTGTATTTTTCTTTTGTATCAGAGTGACAAATCCTACCTTAATTCCTTCAGTGACCTCTCCAGGACCTTTGTGACCTCTGCCAGGCTCTTCCCAAGGTAAACTTACAACTTCAGCTAGTGCTCCAGATGGGCTCTATGAAGGGATGTTTGCAGATTGTCTCTATAATGAAACTGTCTTTCCATTCAATCCAGATTTGTAAAGTATTTGAGGTATTAAATGCCACCAAAATCCTGAGGATTGGCTGAGTACCTGAATATGTTTAAAATCTAATTTCTCTGACTAAATTAATCTGGTTCTTATATTATTTCTCTTTCATCTCACTGTTTGAGGCTCAGGCCTCCATCTAACCAAAGATCTGACACAGAGTAAGGGAGGACCTGTATCTTTCATCCCAGCAGAACAGGAACTTCTCTGCCTGGCACTGGGGAAACAACAGCAATATCACCTGAGTCACAGGCTGTGCTGGGTGGAAAGCAGTCCTTCATGAGGACCTCGCTTCATTTTTATTTTCAACTCTTAGTAGAAAAGACTTTCTTTATTGACCTCACCACACCATGGCAGAGAAGTGGGCATGAAAGTCCTGTATCTGTTCTCACTTAGGCTGCCTTGTAGGAGGCCTTTTGGATCACCAGGTGCAATCTCCCATTTCCAGAATGGATTACAGTCTAAGTCTGTTTTGCTCTTGTGCTTCTCAGCCTGGTTTTCTGCCGCTGCTGTTCTCAAGCTGGTGTTGTATTCTCTTTTTCTTCCACACACATGATCACTGCAAAGTTCACTGAGGCTTTCCCCCATGAAGACACTTGTGTAGATCTTTGCTAGAGCTGCTGGACCTCATGTGAGCTTGTGTGTCAGACCTCTTGGGGCACGTCCAATGGCCTGAGCTATTCTGTGATGCTTTGACAGTGAATTACACAAGTTGGCTGTCTCTGTGGGCACTGAGGGGATTGTGGATGACACAGGAGGACTACCAAACACCGGAATGATGCACACTGTAGAGTGGTTTACCAGTGATGTTAACACGATTCCTCAGCTGTAACCTACTGCCCCTGCCAAATCAGAGAAACTGAACAAAGCACCACAGCATTTAAAGGGAGGGCCTTTAATATGTGGAAGAAAGGAAGCTCAGGGAAAATGCTTCAAGAAAACCTTCTGTACTGAAGACAGAATTTCTTTCCCATGTTAAACAAGACAACTCCAGCTTTTCAATCAAATCCCACAGTGGATTACAGCTCTGCACATGGCACTGTGTGGAGAGCTGGCACTAGTCTGTTATTTAAGGGAATGTAAATTATGTGCTCTTATTTGTCTTTTCTGCAATTAAGGAAATACCCAGTAAATGTAATGAATAGCAGGTTTTAAGGATAAGGGTACTGAATGCATAGCACCTGTAACTCATTGCCTTATCATACCCAGAGTGAGAGAGCTGGGATAAAACTGAACCTTCCCACATCTTAGAAAGAGTCGCAGTACCATGAATTCTCAACATTTATAGACTAGAAATCATGATTCAGAGAAAATCCCAAGAGCTGATGGACAAGGATTAGGAGGAGATTCTGCTATGTGAGCAGATTATTCTGCACTGTGTCACTTGAGCGTTTCAAGGTTTTTTGGTGTGAGAGACATTAACCATTTTCAAGACCAGACCTGGGACATGACGCACCATAGATCTGATCTAAAGGGACAGAATCCAGCAGGAGACTCTGCCCACAGGGGTACTTGGTAGAGTGAAGTGTGAACTCCAGCTTCAAAGCAATGATGAGGTAAATCAGTGTATCTCCTCCCAGACTTTATTCTTTCATTTTTTCTAGTTGACCTGAATGTTTGGAAGGAGGAGCTCATCTCAACTAACATGGTGGCCTAAGAGCTGTTGAAGTCTGAGGTGGTCGCCTCTCAAGCAATCAGCTGAAATAGGAACTTGGAGATGGCAATTGTCTCATGTCATCTTAGGATCTGTTGATTATGCAAGAGACCAGACTGACTGTGATTAAGAAAGCTAACTTTTCAGCATTTAAAGTCAGGTGAGGCAAATCCCATCCAAAACATTCATCAGCATCATTCTCTGGTATTGCAAATCATTGCAGAGTCACAGAATGGTTTGGGTTGAATGGACCTTAAAGCTTATCTGGTTCCACAAGCAGGGTCACCTTCCACTAGACCAGGTTGCTCCAAGCCCTGTCCAACCCGGCCTGTAGCATTGCCAGGGATGGGGCAGCCACAGCTTCTCTGGGCAACCTGTGCCAGGGCCTCACCACCCTCACAATCTCACAAGCTTTTTCCCCCAGGAAACCAAGTTAAACTGATTGTCTTACAGGTGTTTCTGTGACTTCTTAAGTCCAAACTGTTGTTTCTGCCTGTTTTTGTAGTATCCATTAGGTAGCATGTAGCTTCTTGTGGCTGCAGTTCAGCACTAGGTCTGAGTTAAAAAGAGCAAATGGTTACACAAGGAAATTGTGTGACCTTGCAGCAATGGTTTTTGTTTTCTCAGCAGTGAGCATACTCACTGAAAACAAAGTTCCCAGGGATTTGTATTTATGATGCTGTAAAATAAGTAACAGTAAGGTCCAGGAATGTACAAAGCCAAGTAGTGTCTATCCTTGATGGAACAGCAGACCTTAATAACATCTTGATGTAACTCCTACCAATTATGTTATTAGAATAAAAATATATGTAATTCCAAAATGCTTCGTAATCATTCCTGAGATCACAAAATGGGTTAGAATCTGAAATGGAGACAAAAAAACTACAGTGAGACAGTGTCCATCCCTTACCTCTGCCACTGTGCTGCTGGCTGGCCACAGGCAAGTGCTCCCACTGCCCATGCCCGGGCTGCTGATGTGCAGGGGTGAGACTTTGTTTACCCACTACTTACAGTGGACTTCCAGAGACAGTGATAAGAAATCCCTAAACAAGTAAAGGGGAAGGGTGTTGTGCCTGTGCTTTTCCTCACACATCCGTTTCCCTGCACTGCTTGGCATTTCCAGAATCTGCCCTACTCTCATTAGCCACAGTCTTTGATTAAAGAACTGAAAGTGCCTTTTAAACCCCAGAGGCCAATGAATCAGTATTGCTGCATCTGAATTCCACCAGTACAAGCAAGATCAGAATGTGAGCCCTAGGCTACAGCCCTGCTCAGATGTGGGGAACAAACCTACACATGCCAGCTGCCTTCTTATCCAAGCTTTCCTATCCGCTTCTGCCCAGAACTCCACCTGCACTTACCTGGTGTTCCTTGCCGGGAGCAATGGCAGAGTTTGATGTTCTAGTTTGGCTTTATAGCCAAAATGAAATTTTCCTAATTACTGCTTTTCAGAGCTAAAGACACAGACGCTTGGGGAGAAGGATGATGTGTGACTGAGGCTGATGGGAGTTGCACGTGGGAGCATGGCTGGATTAAACCTGAGGATTTTTTTGAATTTTCCAACTTGCATGGCAAGATGGAAAAGGAGCAAACGTGGGCTGTTGCAAGGGAAGTAAGTGCATTAAGGGAATGAAGTCTCAGCGGTGGCGTTGGGGTTGTAATAGGTGAAAGGACGGTTACCAAAGAGTATGGAGGCCTTGCAGCAAAGGGAAATCAGTTAATGATAGTAGCTAAATGTAAGATAAAAAGTTGCTGTAATAGGTGGATGAAGCTGATAACGAATGGAGAGCACAGCTCAGCTCACGTAACGCAGGGCTGAGGAGGTGGCAGTGACTCAGTATGAAGGGTTGTGGTTGGGGGGTGGATTAAGGAGAAGTGGGGACAGGAATTGGTTTAAAATCAGTCACCTTGTCCCTGCTGAGGACATGCTCTTAGCCAGATTGCTTTATCACATACCTAGCTTGGGCATTCTTCCTGTCCTGTGCTTTGTGCTGTCTCCAAAACCATGCAAAGACATCCTCCAGGTGGATGCTGCGGAGAACATGTACCACCAAACCATTCAAGGTAAGGAATTGCTTTCACACCCCAGCCAGCCCAAAGCAGGGCAAAGCTAGACACACAGACAGCCCCTGACTGCATCTGAAATGTTCCCTGCTGCACAGCAGCTGCTGCCACAGGCTTGATGATGGCAGAAGGTGCATGTCTGGAGAGATGCTTTGTAACTGTGCAGCCCGTATCCTGAGCACGACCCATCTCCAAACCACAGAGAAATTGCTGGTTGGCACACAATGCTTGGGAGACCCCCAGGGAGGTAAAATCCCAGGTGGAGACAGGTCCAGACATTGCAGGGCACTCCCAGCGCATCCTGTAGGAAGTGAAAACTGAATTCAGCTCTCCAGAAAGCCCTGAAGGCAGGAGAGAGGTAGCAACAGGAGCAGATGGTCTAAATGATCTTTCAACCTGTTCCATCCTGGGATCTTGCTCTGGATTGGCAGCATGCTGCCAGACGTGCCCAGCGAGGTGGGGAGGGCAGGATGGTGTGCACAGCCTCGTGTAAGCTGCCTGCCAGGCTGTGTGTGTTGACCTCAGTAACCAGAACAGCTCTGATGGCTTTATAAACCAGTTCATGCAGTGAGAACAGCCGGCCTGTGGCTCCTTCCCTGTGCCCTTTTCCCTGCCTGCAAACCCTGCTGACCCCTTGGTTCCCAGGCGCACACCAGTCCTGAACATCATGCTAAAAGTCTTCAGTCAATCCTGAGATGAGGAGGTTTTCACAGAAAGGTCTTTAGCAGCCCACAAATCACAAGAGCATGTCACTCGGGTATTGTCAGCACCTCCCTTCATGGTTTTTTTTTCTGTCATTTGGTAGCTTTTTTGCTGTTCTTGTTAGTTTTGTTTTGGAGGGTTTGTTGGGTTTTTTGTTTGTTTGTTTGGGGGGGGTTGTTTGTTTTGTTTTAGTATGGTGTTTTATTGTGTAGTTGTTTGGGTTTTTTTTCTTCTTTTTGGTGGTCTTTCTTTCCTCACTGCCTGTTCTCTGCAGTCCTGTTTTCTCATCCAGGCAGCTTCTCCCCTCTGCTTACTGGCAGGTTCACTCACAAAGAGATTACAGAATGGTTTGGTTTGGAAGGGACCTTAAAGCTCATCCAGTTCCAACTCCCTGCTAAAGGCAGGAACACCTTCCACTAGACCATGTTGCTCCAAGCCCCCTCCAGCCTGGCCTTGAACACTGCCAGGGATGGAGCAGCCACAGCTTCTCTGGGCAGCCTGTGCCAGGGCCTCACCACCCTCACAGGGAAGAACTTCATATCTCATCTAAATCTCCCATCTGTCAGTTTAAGGCCATTCCCCCTTGTCCTGTCCCTAAAGGCCCTTGTCAAAAGCCCCTCTCCAGCTTTATTGTCAGCCCCTTTAGGCACTGGAAGCTGCTCTTAAAGTCTTCCTGGAGCCTTCTCTTCTCCAGTTTGAACAAGCCCAGCTCTCTCAGCCTGTCTCCATAGCAGAGCTGCTCCAGCCTTCAGAGCACCTTTGTGGCCTCCTCTGGACCCACACCAACAGCTCCATGTCCCCTTATGTTGGGACCCCAGAGGTAGACGTAGGACTGCAGGGCAGGGAATCTCACCAGAGTGGGACAGAGGGGGAGAATCCCCTCCCTCTACCTGCTGGTCACACTGCTGGTGATGCAGCCCAGCACACGGTTGGTTTCTGGGCTCAAGCACACACTGCTGGGTCATGGGAAGCTTCTCATCAACCAGCAATCCCAAGTCCTTCCCCTCAGGGCTGCTCTCAATCCAGTCTCACCCAGCCCATATTTGTGCTTGGAATTGCCCCAGCCCAGGTGCAGAACCTTGCACTTGGCCTTGTTGAATTTCATGTACTTTATATTGCTGTTCCTACACAAAGAAGTCATCATGTGTTTTACTGGGCCTCACCTTACTTATTTCAGTGCTTTCTCCTATTTATCATCCTTTGGCTGTGTTTAGATCCTTTTTTCTTATCCCCCACAGAAAGATTTGAGATCACTCTTTTGCACTGTGAGTCCTCTTCATGGGAATTAGCCTATGGACCTGCTATAAACACTAGGTGCTAGGGAGATCCAAAGGGATGATGGAGGTCTCCATTATATCCCTTCTAGATGGGCTCATCAGTAGTTTCTGGGTAGTCACTGCCCTTTGGTAGCTCCCCTCATGCTACCCCACTATTTGAAAATCCTGACAGTTCACATCAGAAGCATCTTTTCCTTTGTTCTCTCCACGTTCTTTATCCACTCCCCTTCTTGCACTATAAAAAGTCATCAGGGTCACAGACCGCAGTCCTTATGTTGAGAACACATTTGCAAACTGCTGGGACTTCCACCAAAAACTACACCAATGTTGTGGGCTTCTGAAAGGTACCAAAGGACTTGCCCAGCAGGCTGCAGATGTTGAGGACTGCTAAGAGATGCTGTGTGTACAAGAGGTGTGCTCATCATGAATAACTACCCAAGCCAACCCTAGACTGAAATGGCCTAAAATCTTTTTTTTGATCATGTCAGTCTGCCTCCTTAGTTTTGGAAGACATTCACAGATGAGCTGATTTTTCAGCTATTATCTCCCTGGAGTTGTTTGCTTTTCGTTGCAATTTGCTGAATGCTCTGATTCCAGTCAAACTACACCAGCTTCTCCTGGCATCTATCCAGGCTTTGGCAGAGTCCCTGGACTTTGGACTGAGCTCACTGTCACTTCTGATCTAAGATCTCTTGCTCTGCCATTGAGTATTAGTGAGTTAAACCCATGCCAGTGTTCAATATGAAGGTGACAATCCTGGCAGACAGGTGGATCTAGCAAGTGCTAGATGTGACGTCTTTGGCCATATGTTGTCTTTCGATGCAGCAGATCATTGTCATTTGGATCCCCACCATCCAGAATGACTGCCTCCACCTACAGAAACATGCTGCCAGCACCATTTCCCTTCCCTTTGTGCATTAAATTTAGATATTGGCAATCTCTACAATAGCTTCACTGTATTGGACAGGGCAGCATCCTGACATGGAGATGTGGTGTTAATCCTTGTAAAGTCCATCCTTCCTCCTTTCCGTGGCTTTGGCACTGGAGCTTGAAGAGGTGCTGGTTGTATCCCAGCATTCCACTGGAAACTCTGGGCCAGGGTCTTTGCTGCTGCTGTGGAGGGCAGGTTCCCAGTTGTCTGCTGAGTGGCCTGGCAGTGATGAACTAGTGGTCTTGGAACAGTCTCAAGATCTGCAGGAAGTGATAGCTAGAAAGAGAAGGCAGTAAGTGTCAGATCATCCCAAGTGCTTCAGAGGGACTGAAAACATTAGAGCCCACTAAGAACATTAAATTCTACACATTGTATGTACATTTTATGTTTATTCTATATACGTTCTACACTTTATATTCCTAAATTATTTCCCAAATTATATTCCTAAATTAGATTCCCAAATGATACAAGCATAATCTGCATTATTTGCAGTGACCTGTGCTTTGATATAAGTTTCCCTTAAGGACAAAAAGACCCAATTAGAAATTACTGATGGTAAAGCCAAATGCACAGTAATTGATACTCCACATCAATTCATATGTTAATGCACAAACTCTCCCCTGTGTATATGGCTGTGACTGATCCCCTTCTCACTGTTTGAAGTCTTGCAGTGTAAAGCAGGAAGTTTATTATTACACACTATTCAATGAACACTTCACTACAGTATAAAAGTTAAGCAAAAAATATAATCAACACAGTGCTTGCTTATTCCTAGCAAAAGATCCCAAATATTCAAAAAGAACAGGTTCTGCAGACCAACAGCTTTGGCTTTTTTTTTTTTTTTTTTGACTGATGCAAATGATTTAGTAAGAATAGTGAACAAACATTAACAAACCCAAACATTTACATAGCAACTCGTTAAAAAGCAATGTGGGCAGATAGCCTTACATTAGATAAATGTCCATGGTAAAATGGTTATGCAGAAAAGCCAATGCTGTTCTGCAATTCCTGACTGCCTGTTTCTCCTTCCCATTATTTGAGTTGGCAACAATGGCACATAGATGGTGGGTGCTTGATGCCTAATTGTTTAGTTATAAATAAATTTAGATTGCTGAATATCAATCTAAAGAAAGGCCAGTGAATATCCAACTGCCCAAAGTGGTCCAGGTTCTTGGCAATATTTGTCATGTGACAGAAATGGTGTGACAAAAGTGGCTGCAGGTTTTTTGTCCTAGTAAGAAAAGCACACCATCATAGAAGCGGTAGTAGCTGCAGCACACATCTGACTGTTCTTTGCTTTTTGTGGAATCATAGAACCGCATAACTGCAGGGGGTTGTCTCACCAGAGTGGAGCAGAGGGGGAAAATCCCCTGCCTCAACCTGCTGGTCACGCTGCTGGTGATGCAGCCCAGGACATGGTTGATTTCTGGGCTGCAAGTGCACACTGCCAGGCCATGTTGGGCTTTTTGGCTCATATGCTGTTGGTTCAGTTCTAGAGCTCACAGGGACACAGAGGCACAAACTATTAAAGCTAGGCTATACTTCTAAAATTTGGGTGACATATATGAGTCTGAATACGCGAGAATCATATTGAGCTATTTTCAATCTTAGGAATAGTCCCATGAAGTTCAACGGGGTTTCTTGTGTGAATAAATACAATTCAAAAAAAGGTGTGCAGAATATAAATATACACTGGAGAGAACCGTGTCTCATGCTGAGAGCATTGGGTCTTCATGTGAGCTAGATCCACACAGTGCATAAATGTGATTCATACTCAAAACATCAATTCCCTGTCAATATGTCATAGGAAAAATTATTCCAGACTTCAAATGCTTCCATCTTGTTACTTTAGGATATAGGCAGGAAGGCAAGAATGACTGATCCTGTCAAAAAGATGGTATTTAGCAATACTAAAAATAAGTCAGTAATTCAAGAACAGCTGGGAGGGTGGAGCAGGCCCTCAAACAGAAATATGCAGACAGCCTGAAAGGCAAAACCAGCCCCTAATTGCTGACATGGCAGTCATTTGCAAAGCTGTCAAAAGCATCAGTCAAATTGTACCTTCCTAATAAAGTATCTGCAAATTCTGACATTTGGGCATGAAGCTGTCAATTTTTACAAGAAGCTGCAAAAGACTCCTCAGTGGCAGTGCTCAGGGACTTGAAGAAAGGACACTGGTGTGGCCACAGTAACACCTGCAATGGGCCAGAGCTCAGAAATCAAAGCAGGGCAATGCTGCTCCTTGTCAGAGTGAACAGGAGGGGTGATGACTTCTGACACGGGCCTGTAGTGACAGGACAAGGAGGAACAGCTTTAACCTGACAAAGGGGAGATTGATATGAGATCTTAGGAAGAAGTTGTTCCCTGTGACGGTGGTGAGGCGCTGGCACAGGTTGCCCAGAGAAGCTGTGGCTGTCCCATCCCTGGCAGCCTTCAAGGCCAGGATGGATGAGGCTTGGAGCAACATGGTCTAGTGGAAGGTGTCCCTGCCTGTGTCAAGGGGTTAGAACCAGACTAACTTTAAGGTTCCTTCTAATACAAACCATTCTGTTATTCTATGATTCTGCATCCTTAAAATAAGGCATTTCCATGGATAAAGGTAGAGCAAGTATTCCCTCCCCACTGTAGGTACATGGGGGTTATATGTACATTCATAAGAAAGAATATGGCCCTTCCTTCGGAGAGAACTTATGTACTATTTACTGTAAATTTACTTTTAATATATTCTATATTTACTTTATTTATTCTAATGTTATTTAATTTATTCTAAATGAAGTGTGAGCCTGGTCAAATTGTATGCTACTGTTTCCATGATTACTAATAAACTCCAAAACCTCACAAGTTTCCTAGGAGGAGAACTGAATCACCACATGCAAATGTGGAGCCAGTGCATGTAATTCCAGGACTCAGGTCATCACCTTAATTATGTGTTTACTCTATTTTGGTGTGGTGCTGTGCAGCCTCCTGAGCTTGGAGCTCCATATAATAGCCCTTTTCACATCTTTATTGTTGGCTGTAATATACTTCATTCTCACCTACTTTCTGCAATTGGATCATTGATCTATTTAAGAGCTTCCTTTTAATTTGACTTGGGGTTTGCTTGCTTGGGGCACTTGTTTCATCATAGTCTATTCTTCTTCTAAGGTTTTACTAAAAGATCTGAGCATTAAGCCTCTTCATTTGGACTTGATTAAATAAGAGTCTTTTTTGTATGTCTTCATTTCAACAAAGTTTCCCAATGCTACCCTAATAATAATAAATGGAAATTAATTTTGGATTATTCCTAGTGAGTCGTATATATTCCTTCTTTATGCATCAGCCTACCATAACTTAACCTTTATTGTCATGTAGTGTTGTAGTCAGTAATGGCCAGCACAACATCAGAGAATAAGAAACACAGCTCTGCTACCGACATTTGGACAATTCTAACCTCAAACTAAGCCTGTTTTTAATGTAAAGGTCTAGGAAAGAGTGGCACACCAACACAAGCTACCCTGGATTTATAACACAAAGAGAAGCCAGTCCTACAAAGATTGCATAGCACAAAGGCATGGAGGTTTGTTCTGGGTTGACAATCAGTCACCAAGGTGTGTAACCCCATGGGTTTCAGGATACTCACCCCTGGATTAGGCTGCCATAACTGCCTAGGAGGGCCCCATGGAGGATGGTGACCTGTCAGAACTTGGCAGCAGGTAGTGGCTCTTCCCAGGGCATTTTGTGGGATGAGAATTATGAAGACAGGCTGAGAGAGCTGGGCTTGTCCAGCCTAGAGGAGAGAAGGCTCCAGGGAGACCTTAGAGCAGCTTCTAGTGCCTAAAGGGACTGACAATAAAGCTGGAGAGGGGCTTTTGACAAGTGTCTGTAGGAACAGAACAAGGTGAATGACTTTAAACTGACAGAGGGGAGATGTAGGTTAGGTATTAGGAAGTTGTTCCCTATGAGAGTGGTGAGGCCCTGGCACAGGTTGCCCAGAGAAGCTGTGGCTGCCCCATTCCTGGCAATGTTCAAGGCCAGGTTGGATAGGGCTTGCAGCAGCCTGGTCTAGTGGAAGGTGTCCCTGCCCATGCAAGGGTGTTGGAACTGGGTGAGCTTTAAGGTCCCTTCCAACCCAAACCATTCTATGATGATTCTGTGAATTTGGTACCAAGTAACTCTGAGTGCTCTCCCAGACATCTGTCTGTGATCATTTTGTGTCAGCTAAATGCTTTCTGATGACTATTTGCTACAGGAATAATAATGTTCCTTTTAAACTGTGAGCAGCCAACAGGAGGTGGTACACACATAAACACTGTTCAAACGTCCACCGATTTTGTGTAGTACGATTTGGACTACATGGTGGGAGTCAGACAAGGTGCTTGTACCTTCCTGATTGGGGGTTGCAGGTTAAGCAACTTTGAAGAACACATAACTTTCCTAAAATCTGGGGAAAGAAAATCCAGTTTTCCTTTTTGCCCTGAACTAAGATTCTTTCACTTCTGGACTGACAATAAAACAGCTTTCAATTTGAAATGGGAAGCTGTGGTGGAATGAAGCCATGTAAGGGCGCTCTGATCTAAGGGCTACAGAGGAAGCTATTGGAGAATGGAAATTGTAAGACAGAGGCTGAATATTTTCTGTTCTTTAACACTGTCTGAATCTATTTCCTTGCAAACAGGCTGTATTTGGGTCAGGAGAATGGCTTCCAGTCTCAGGAGACAATGCCTCTCTTTTATGTAAACCTTATTTAGCTCAACTCATATGTGTTCCCTGGCTTTCATCACTTAGGAAACATGCTTTGAGGTCTGCAAAACCCCTGATACGCTTGTGAGCACATCCTTCTTCTGCCAGTTATTTGTTGCTGTATCTACAAAAGCTCAGACCCATGATGCTTTCTGGAAGCCTGACTTCCCTAGATTCTTTCATGTAAGGATGCCCTATTTTACTAGCAATGAGCACAATGAATCCTCAGTATTAAGACCTTGGGGCTGCTTGCTCAGGCTCGGTGCAATGAACAGAGAATAAATGAGTATCAAACTGCAATGATCAAAAGTTGACAGCAAAGAAGAGAAGCTTTGGGAAGAGATGCAAGTCTCATATGAGAATTGATCCAAGGCTTTGTAAAACATGGCAACAGGCTGTTAGGACACTGCAGTAAGCAAAGTGAGGGAGGAGCAGATAACAAGGTCACTCTGTGTGCAGCTGATGTCCTTTTACTCCCTGAGGCAGACAGACTATGTCTAGGCTGCAATGACAGATGGTCCCTGGAGCAGCCAGACATAGGGGAGCTCTGTGTCCTACTCCTGGCCAGGTATCTCCCTTAAGGAGAGGCAGCCTAATGACAGCAGAAGCAAAGCTTCACAGTCACTTAAGTAAAAGCTCTGAGCTAAACTGTCCCTGGATGTGTCTGACACTGGGCCCCCACTGGTGTAATTGCAAGCTAGTGATAGTTACCAGTGATTTTGTCTTCTGGAGCTTATTAGATCCACGACCTGCCCTCATTTTTTTCTCAGCTGCCTGCCAGCTAAGGTCTGGGGTCTCTCCTCCTCCTTTCTTTCTCCTGTGGAGTAGAACAGAACTGTATTAATGAGTGCTATGGAGTTGGTTCCCTGGGGCTGAGAAAAAGAAAATCCCTTATGATACTGCCACCTGAAAAGACATGGTTTAAGATAAATATATTTTATCTTGCACTTGAGGCATACCAAGAGGGCAAAGTCTGGTACAGTGGCTCAGCGGAGGGCAGTAACTTGCTCTTTTTTAAGTTATGATAATTTTCTAGTGTCATAAACCTGCCCTTAGCCTGAGTCTTACTGATTTTAGCTAAAACTGTGTAATGTGTTATATCAGCTTAGGGAAATTCACAGAAAGGCAAGTTTAGCTAAATGAATTTGAGAGGTTTTGGTCCATGTGACATAAATAAGGCTGGGGGACTGCCCCTCCTACAAGTTACTTATTCATGGTTTTTATAGCCAAATACATCTTGTATATGTGTATGTGTATATATTTATAAATTTATATGCAGCTAATACTACAGTCAGTACAATAAACCAGCAGAACAGGAATATTCCTTAGGGACTGTAGTGATAGGACAAGGGGTAATGGGTTCAAACTTAAACAGGGGAAGTTAGATTGGATATAAGGAAGAGGTTCTTTGCTGTGAGGGTGGTGAGGCACTGGAATGGGTTGCCCAGGGAAGCTGTGAATGCTCCATCCCTGGCAGTGTTCAAGGCCGGGTTGGACAGAGCCTTGGGTGGCATGGTTTAGTGGGAGTTGTCCCTGCCCATTGCAGGAGGGTTGGAACTAGATGATCTTAAGGTCCTTTCCAGCCCAAACTATTCTATGATTCTATAATTCCAGACTGAAAATTAAGTGAAGTACTAGAATATGCCCAGCTGCCACGTTTTTCCTGTATCAGGAGTAAAATCCATCCTGTGAGGCAGGTTCATAGACACATGTGCTCTGAAAGAGTTCATTTCCTTTCCATATTCAAATTCTGCAATAGACAATTAGGGAATTTAAAGCAGAAACTCTATGTGATCTCTAGGGGCATCTCCCAGCTCCACCACCAACATCTCTGGGCTCCTGGAAGACAAGCTAAAAAGCACAATATGAATAAAAAAATCATTAATATAAAGGGTGGAAACAGACTCTAAAAGCAACATTTATCCTATAAAGAAACAGAGTCACACCACATAATTCATATGTTCTCGTAAGCATCCAACACTAGCACATCTGGTACTCACTTGTCTGAGACTCAGATCAAGATCCATAAAGACAAATAAGGTATTATTTCAAATAGGAAATTAAGGCTAACTGCAATCTGTTTATTAACACATCAGTAACAGTCAAGAGAGAAAATCCAGTCCAAAATATTATTATGGGGAATGAACTGGTCATCTTGGTGGAATTGGCAGTATTAGGTTTGTGGTTGGACCCAATAATCTTAAAAGGTCTTTTCCAGCCTAAATAATTCTATTATGTTTAGATACAATGCAGACCTGGTCTTGTGGTTGTAAATTAAGATTTATGAGAAAATTAAGATTTTGGAGAAGAAAAGGCTCTGGGGAGACCTTATAGCAACTCCCATTGCCTAAAGGGGCCAACAAGAAAGCTGGAGAGGGGCTTCTGACAAGAACCTATAGGTACTGGATGAGGGGGTGTCGTGGTTTGAGGCCCCTCACAGTTCTGCGCACTCCCCCCCCCTTTCTTCCCCAGTCCCCGGGGAAATGGGAAGGAGAATCAAAAGAATGCAACTCCCACAGGTTGAGATAAGAACAGT
>JASSUY010011534.1:0-13319 GCA_032466535.1 Forpus xanthops | reverse complement strand
GGAAGAAATTGTTTCCTGTAAGGGTGGTGAGGCACTGGAATGGGTTGCCCAGGGAAGTTGTGAATGCTCCATCGCTGATGGTGTTCAAGGCTGGGTTGGACAGAACTTTGGTTGACATGGTTTAGCGTGAGGTGTCCCTGCCCATGGCAGGGGGGTTGGAACTAGATGATCTTAGGGTTCTTTCCAACCCTAACTATTCTATGATTCTATGCTGAGACATCTAGTCCAGGTCATGTTTTACCAAGAAAGGTTGGACCAGATCATCCATGAGGTCTCTTCCAGCCTGTCTATGATTGATTCTATGAACCCAGTCTTGGGTCCAGAGGAACAAAATCTGGAGGATACCTTCTCTAAAGAAAGTGAATAATTGATTTCTGTCTGAATGCTGCAGCCTAAAATCTACATTCAAAGGTAAGACAGACTGAAAGTAGGACTTCTATAAGTGTTGGTTTTGAAATTGTTTAAACACTAACAGAAATCAGCCAAATGAGGTGGATGTGAAGACTGCCTGACTGTAAGCCAGGCTGAATCTTACCCTTCCAGAATGCATTTCAGTGTAAGCATAACCCTCCTTTCCTTTTGGAAGCTGTCAAATGTTAAATAAATGATCGGCTGAAATAAAGAGTGCTCTTTGTGGTAGAATGCATCAAACTCTTTTAACAGTTCTCCTTCTCATGCGTACCTGAAAGAATTGTTGTACTACAATATGATGGGGTCGCTGAGACACAACATTATCCACACTGTGAACCATGCAGCCTAGCAAAAGGTGCCAGGAAATCAAATACTGTGATACAGGACAAATGACATTTCTAAAGACAACAAATAACTCTTTATTTCAGCCTGGTGGAAGCAAAAGCAGAATGAGACGACACACTGTGAAAAATTCAGGAAATGAGAAAAGCTTGGGCTATTAATAGTTTCAATACAAATTAAAACAGCACAGAGAGAAATATTCCTTTCCCCCCTCTCTGTTGGGCTTTTCTGCCCTACTAAAAATCTTCTCTCTCTAAGCAGTAACCTTCACAGATCCTAACACAGGTCTAGGTTTGCTTGCATGCCTCTCTCTTGCTGAGAAATCTGTCCTTCCTAATTACTTCTAGAGCAGTGACAAAAACATTGTTGATCAGATCAGGCAAATTCTGGCAAGTAAAACATTCAGAACTCTAACTATGAACATGCCGACTGCTGAGAGATGGGGACGATAACAGCACCGTTGATAACAATAAAACGGACATAGGGAAGGATGAGAACTTAATTTTTGGCCATGTTGCAT
The DNA here is from genome assembly GCA_032466535.1 of Forpus xanthops. NCBI lineage: Eukaryota > Metazoa > Chordata > Aves > Psittaciformes > Psittacidae > Forpus > Forpus xanthops. The sequence continues at coordinate 12,046 of JASSUY010011534.1, read as the reverse complement.
TTAAAGCAACTACAAAAGACATCTAAAAGAGATGTCAGAGGCAGAGGCTCTGACAAGACATGTAAGAGAAGATGTCAAAGAAGCAAGGGGATGCTTATAGAGATTTCACTACCTGGTTGAAGTGATCCAATCTTCCTTGTGGACTGTTTCCCCAGAGACTGAATACAGACATAACGATAAGTGATTTTTTCTACCTTTACTTTTTTAAATTAAAGAAGAGAAGGCAAGATAGCCTTAAAGGATCTTGATAGGAAATATATTTTTGTTGCTAAACTTCATGTTAGGAGTGTGCTGCCATCAGAAGTAAGCGCTCTCTTCTTCACAGAAAACATGCAGCAGTTCCGTGATTTACAGATACACTAGTGGAAATATTTCAAGCCTTTACTATTTATGCTTTAAGAAAAAAGATATTTTTCTATCCCTATACATCTTTGAACAGTGGGTCACTTGTGCTTGCTCTTTTCTCTGCAGTCTGTGGCAGTGCTGTACAATAGATGCTCAAATACAGGTCCTTCTCTAATAGCCAGATTTCCTTCCTTTTTTCTTATTTCTACTCAGAGGCATCATGGCTGTTGTCACTTGAATATTGACAGCATTTTAGATGACTCATCATTCTAATTGATTTATATAATGTCTCTTCTATCTAAAACCAAATGCATGAATACCACCACCCTGTTAGAATGAACCTGCTGTTCTTCCACGTCCCTGTATGGCTATCCACTTTTTAATTTCTCCTCTGCTCTCTGTAATGAGACTGGTCTGTCATGACCAGTCTGGAATAATTCTTAAAAGATCTTAATCTTTACTGATGAGGAGAATAAGACCAGGGCATTGACATGAGGGAAATGGACATGAAAGGTCATTTGTGAACCTCACTGTATACCAAGAAGTCCTCATCAACAACAGACTCAGGAAGGGCTTGACTCTAATGGAGACTAAGTCGCAGGACTGTCAGTGATTTCTAGTTTTGCTTCTCAGACAGATGCTTTGTAGTGTCTGGTGCCTTTCTGCATGTTTGACTAATACTTGCTTAGAAGCTTTTGAATATTTCTTTCCTCCCTTTGGTCTGAAGTCAGGTTCTTCTGTTCCTAGAATTAAGCTGATGCCTTCAAGAAGTGCAGGTTAAGCACTTTCAGCACAGGACATGCTAGTATAACCTCACATCAGCGTCTGTGTGCAGACTAGGCTGATAAACATCAGTATCAGAAACAGTGCCAATGACAAGAGAAGCAAATGTACCTTCTGAAGGATGAGCAGTTAGTGATACAAAGCTACATCTTCTACATGGCTATATTTAGGGGAACGTCTCTTGCAATACAGAGCCTTTGTACGTCCTTCATGCACCTGAAGGAGGAATGTATTTTTTCCTATCCTACTATCTTGGTCCTTCACCTAAGTACTTCCAGACAAAATCTTGATGACTGCCCTACTCTTCTGCAATGATAGGTTTGTCAGGAAGAACAAGCTTCTAGAAAAGCCAAGCATTGTACTACTTCTTGTCCAATCGCTAGAGATCTGCCAGCTGAGGAAACCTTGTGATTCCCATTCAGCTCACTCTAACAGAGTTCTCCATATAGCATGATGTGCAGCACATCATTTTTTATCACAAATCTACCTTTGTATTCAAATGCTATCCAGAAGTTAAAAATATGCACCCATAGAGCAGAGATTCTGTTACCAGTCACATGTATGTGCAGCACATCGGGGAGCATCATTTCACAAAGAACATTTTTTGTTCTTTGTGAAATTTCAGTAATTTCAATAATGCTCCAGTTTTTCATTTCAATAATGCTCCAGTTGAAATACAGAAGTCAGTATTTCAGAAAATGCAAATACTGAATTAGTGGTTCTGTGGCACTTAAACTCCCCTGAGCAGCAAACTGAGAGAATCCCCCCTGGATTTTCAGTGACAATGTTTTACAGTAAATGAGTGATAAAAGATGCACTGCTTGGATTCTTGTCTTTGCTAATAATTTCCAATATACATGAAAAGAATGAAACATTTAAACTCAGGGATGGGGGATTAAAGGATATCCATGATGAATGAGCTGTAGAGCTGAAGAGAATTTGTTGTACATCCCGACCAATATAGCAGTGAAAGTAATCAATCCATTACCTCTCCACTGAAAGAAATGGCAGAGATAAGAGGATAATGAATGCCAGGCACAAAACTGATAAGGAAGATACTTAAAATGACCAGCCAGAATATATTCTATAGTTAATAGCGCTGACAAAAACAGTGACAAAGTAATAATTTATTCATGGAATGAGAGCCATTCCTGTGAAAATTAAGGTAGCATTTTAAATTAAAGCAACTATTGAAATCAGAGTAGCCTTATTAACCAGTAGCCACAAATGAAGTATTGTAGAAAACAATACTTTTAAGGGCTCATTTTGCCATTAACATACGGGCTAAACTGCAAAATCCTGTTACTTACAAATGCAGATACTTTTTTTTCTCCACTAAACCCTTCTGGCTTTTTCTTAACCCTTTTCTTTAAAGCAATAAAAATTCATATGAAGCTCTGCATATTCACACCCAGCCTGAATGTATAATACTTTTGCCCGGTGCTGACATGCCCACTACCCCCCAATCTTTTAAGAGGCTGACCTAGATTTCAAGTCCAGTAATAACACTGAGTACTGCCAAGACTGAAATTTAAATGATGATTCAAAATGCAACACTTAATTAAGAAACCACACCTACCTAAGAACTGTTAAGTTTTTCTCTCTCTGCCTGAAGATTGTGCTGCGTGAACATACTGTGCAACATGAAGTGTTGGAGATATATAAGGAACAGCAGCGACTGTGTTGAGTGAAATAAAATCTGCATTTGCTCCAAATGTCTAAGGTTATGACTGAAAACCAGGCTGCTCCATCCTGGCTTTCTTTTCAGATTTCATGATACCATTTCTTCAACGCTTATACTACTTCTAAGAATGTTTAGGGTTATTATCTGCTTGGAAACTGAACCTGTGGTCAAGTTGACTGGTTTTCCTGGTACACAAACAAGCTAGCTAGTCACATAACCTTCTGACCTAAAAGTCTACTATTAAAACTTTAAAAACTTTATTTTCAACAAAAATATCTTCCAATTATTCAAAGAATCTCTTTCTCGTATTTCAGTCCTGGTGCCAGATAGAGATGAGTTTAGAGGGTTTATCACTTCCCACATACCATGATTTTTTCCCTCTATGTCCATAAGAGAGACAGAACTGTACTGGCAGATTTGTTATCTCATCTTAGACAAAATTAACACATAACTTTCAGAGACTTAATGATATTGTGAGAGTTCTAATTTTATACAAATGCAATTTCATGTATCCATTACAGTTAGGAAATTACCTACACATAATTATTGTGCCCACCACAAAAACTAACCAGGCAATTAAATCTTTCCTCGTTTCTAATACGGATGGTGACAGATTTTCAGAAGTTTACAAGTATTGGTTACTTTGTCCCTTGACTAGGAAGTGTCTGAGGGAGAAAACAGTCACTAAATTAGGTAAAGGCTTCTTGGTGGGCAGCACAGAAGTGTTGAGGGGACATGGAAAAGTGGTCTGTAATGTACATATACTGTATCTTCTGTTGTAATTGAACTCACGGAACAGACGGCTGCAAGACGGAGGAAACAGGCTACAGATCCCCCAGCTGCCTGTATTAACCCACAGCCACTGAAAGCAGAAAGAGGGCTTGCTCGGTACTCTGAGCACAAAACAGACTTTTATTCAATTCCATCTGAGCTCACGCAGAGATAGTGACAGTTTTCTCAAAAGGGAACACAAGTCTCCTTCTCGGCTCCTGAGCGTCAGTAACGAGCTGCTCTAATCGCCTTAGAGTGGCTCAAAATAACTGGGCAAAGGAAATACTGCTAAAAAATTGCTGGAGTAACCCATTTTATGCCGAAGTTGTGCTGTTCTGTCCTGTTCTGTTCTAGGCTTTCTGGGTGCAATTCTGACACAGTTCAATGAGTACATTAAGAATTTTGAGAGACCTGGTAATTCTCTTAGGCTCCCCCTACCCTGACTAATCACTGGTCCCTATGGCTTCAGAGCCTTCAAAACCCTTGACTCAAGTATTGGTCCAACTGAATCATATACTGAATCACGTATTAGACCAAATATTTCGTCCACCCTCAATACTGGGGATCGAGAAAGCAGATGATATACCCCTGCCACCTTTCCCCCAACACCCTTCTCTCCCTCCTTCCACTGATCTTCTTTCCTTCCTGCCTGCCGTTTCCTATTTTATTCAAGAATCCTGTATCACTTTGGAGGTTTTGTCCTTTCTTTCAATGCCCGGAATCAGCAGTGGTGAATACTGTGGATTCCCAAGGTATCTCCCTCAGGTTTCCCTGCATTGTGGGAATGCTCCCCATCAATTTTAAAGAAGCTGCAATCTAACATGATGATAACCACAGTAAGGCGATTCTATCAGAAGCCCACTATAACCATCCTTCTAATATAGAGATTTTGACTAAATCATCTCTTTGAGCATTATTTCAATACATGAGAAATGAAATTACCTCTCTAAGTGAACGTGGCCATTTCTGGTTTACTTTGAACATAAAATTTGATATGACTGCGAAGAATGAAGCTTAAAACACTCAGTGCTCATCAACACCAATCCAACTGACAATGGTTTCCAGCTTACAAAGCAAGACGAGGAATATGAGGAATAAATTAAATGAATAAAATTAAAATGTCAGCAGAGAAAGTAACTAATCTCCATCAAGTCTCTTATGCAATCCAGACCCTTTTGCTGCTGTTATTATTCAAAACCCTTAGGGAACCAAGGATCTAGGTCATCTGCAGGATAAAGAGTGTACTATCCAGGAATCAATATTCACAGTAGTAAATTAAATTACAGTCCTCTCCATGGAAAGAGTTTTATTATTACAAGGAGTGCTGACAATTTAAACTCCACAGGAAAAAAATAAATCTAAGCTATCAGATAACTTTTTTTCACTATGGCATCTCCCTGTATACCATGCTGTCACTTAAACTGTCAATAATTCTTTAACTTTCTGTGAAATAAGATACTGCACTTTCCCAGTAAGCACATGGCTACTATAATGATAGGCTTAGATAAGCCTCTGAATCTGTTGGAAGGACCATCTCAATTAATACCAACAGAGTTATACTGCTATTAACACTAAAGAAACATCAGCACAACTGATGAGGCATTTGAGACATCCTGTAACACTGAAGTGCCATTTGCAATGGGATTTTTAACCACAGCCACATAATAACAAAATTTCTAATGCTTAAATATGATTGAGAAGTTGATTTACAAGAATGCTGGTAAACCAGCTTTGTAGCTTAAACAGTTGCCATTAGCTGCAATGTCTTTCTATAGCCTCCCATTGTTTCTTCTACATAATTTAGTGAACAGATTGCATTTACCTTTGACCAAACCCCAATTTAAGACACTGCCCAGATGCAAAAGTCAAATCTTATGACAATTTTCAATCTATTTGAAGCTGACAGCATATGTTCAGGAACTGAAAGCAAGTGTATAGGTTTATCTAAGCAGCCACATTTCTGTTTTTACACCTCCACAGAAAAGCTTCTCATTTCATGGCACATTATGAATCTCATTCATTGCATTAACTGATGAGGAAGGCAGACTGGTTTGACTGATTGCTTAAACTGGCAGAGTTCAACTCATCTTTACTGCACACTCTAGGGCATTTGTGTGCTGCTCTGCACAGCACTGTGCCACTGTGCTGGCACAACCACTGCATCCTCTCTTGATCGAAAGCAAAGGGAAGGGGCTCAAGTGGATGACAGAAAGCTTTCATTTCCCATCTCTAACAGCACACTGTTTCCTTATCTAGCATCAGTTATGACTTCTTCGACTTAATTTCTCTTTGTAATCTAGTGAGAAAAAATGAAACGTGTAGATCAAGGAGAAATGTTGCTAAAGAAATGCAGCACTATTCATGTAGGAGAATCAGCTGATTCCTTTTCTCAGACGTATATAATCCCCCACAAAAGACTCAATAATGCCTCATAACAATGCTACTTTGGGATACTTCAGAGACCTGAAATTCAGAAAAACTGCAAGCGTCAAGATCAGAATTAAGGAATGAGACTAAGAATTGCTTCATCTTTAGCTCAACAGTCATGCAAGGTTCAAATACATCCAAACATTGAAGTCACAGTTTGCTAGTTTATTACAGAACACCCGAGGCTCAGCTTGCACAGAAAATTAGGAAGGTTTTCCCTAATTGTTTCCTGAGAGTACAGATGACAACACATAACTACAATTAATATATTTTTCTGCTTAACTTGGGAGGAGGAAGGCATTACTATGAACTAATGCTTCTCTTGCCAAATGAACCAGCAGATGCAGCAGGCCCAAGAGATGCTGAACCTTCTGATCCCAAAGACAGCCAAGTTGTCATGAGGCTTCAGCAGCATCAGATGCTTTTGAGAAACAGGAAAGCAGCAGGCACTGCATACCGACACACAAAATGGGTTTTCACATGCCATTCCAGCTGAAAGCGTCTGGGCAAAAAATGCATGCCTTTCCTTCCAGGTGTGTGTGACATCTAGGTGAGGGGAAAAGACTTCCTGAGATTATAATCTTCCTCTTGTTTCCGTAGTGCTCCTTCGCCATTCACAACCAGAGGAGGGCCAAGAGTACAGGACCCACCTTGCCTATCAGAACAAAAATCTTATGTCAAGTGCCTCTGCTGATCATAATTACAGTGGTACAAAAGAAATATTTAGAAAAATGGAGAAAGGAGGGAGCAGATGGATGGAAGTAGGAACTGGTGGTTCACTTCTAGCTGCTTCTCCTCAATAGTCAGATTGCAACAATAGCAATGGGCTTTCTTTTGTGGTCCTACCCAAGCCAGATGATTAAGTACCGCTTTTTGTTACTACAGCCTCCTGGTGACTGAGATCTGCTCTGATTATCGATGAGCTAGTCCTTCATCATAATGAAAAAAATCACCAAAGCTGCTGCATTCTGTAGTGCTCTGCATTCACCTATTTGCTGAGAGCAATACAAAAACCAGTAAAAATAAAAACCTACTGCACATTAACCCACCTGGGCCAGGAAGCACATGTTCAAAAGACTATTATAAAGGACCATTACTATGTTTGAGCATGTAGTACAATGTATTGCCAGAAGACAACTGATCAACAAAGCTGAAGAGCAGCCAGAGTGGACCAGAATCTAAATCTTATCCATGTTTTATCCTCTTCTTATCAAGACCAAATCACACGCCCTCCAGCTCATCTCCCTCTGTCTCTACACACAGTGAGTTAACAAAAAATTTCTTGTAGCTGTTAATGAAAGCTTATAGCCTGCAATATACCGTTGAGCTGCCCTGATTCTATCTAATACACATTTTATTATTTCAGGATTAATAACAAGAACAGCCGACAACAGTACAATATACTTACATGGCACCTTAATTTGAAGATTGCAAAGGATATTACAAGAGACTGAATAAGTATTAATATGTCTTTGTCCCTGGCTAGCAGAAAACACTGATACACACACAAACAAAATTCATTTGGGATCTGAACAAAGAGTTCTCAGCTCGGAGTAAGGAGGGTGTCCATAAGTCTATTCGTATGCGTAGTTTTAATTAGATATTAAAATGCACTGCTGTCCTATGATGGAGGTCAGCATGGCAAGCAGAAGTTCAGCAAGCTTCAAGTTGCCTCAGATTGTGGATTGTGCCCACAGCGTAGTGCAATACTGTGTCCTACAGTACCATGCGTGGTGACTGTCAGGCTCACATGTACTGCAGTCACTCTGTTTTGCATGTTTTTCATATGTTTTATGGATTACACAGTTGAAACCAACATTGTACGATGGCTTTGCAGTTAAGAGTTAACTGCATGGCATTCGTTTATTCTTCTATGCTTTGGATTTTATCAGAAAGGTCTGATTACTTATCAGTGCTGATGCCATATGAATTACATCAAGATGAAGAATTTACATGAAAATAAGTCATCAGCACTGTGCTGAGTTCCATATGACTTCAGAGAAAATTATAACCTTTCTATAGAATTTAAAATTCCTCCTTTAAAGTCTCTTTACAGTATTCTATAGGAAGAATGATAATCTTTCCCCTTTCTCTTCCCTCTCCCTCACCACAAAAATCTAGAAAAGGATGCTATTCTCTGTTAAATTAGGTATCCAGATTAGTTTAAAAATAATCTCATAATTAATATAATTCAATTGGACTAGAATAATTTATAGTTTTATAGCCTTTATCTGTAAAATCTCAGGCATCATTTTAAAAGCAAAAATACTTGCAACCTAAAGTGACCATTTTGAGCATACAGCTTGCAACCTATTAGTATATCCTTAGATCATAACATGGCTGAACTGCAGTTTTTGTTCACTGGGTGGAAAAGAGAAATGCAACTTACATTCAGAATAGGAGTGCAATGTTGAAATGATGGAATACCAAACTGTACACATGCATACAAATAAACAGCTTCCTTATTTTTACATTGAATTTCTTCAGTTTGAAGACCATCTATATGAGGTTTAAACCCAGGTAATTTCTGAATATTTGGAAACAGTCTCCCAGTATGATAAGACTCAAATGTGTGTTTAGTTGTGTGCTTTGCAGCCCACTTTAAGTGAGCATTTAAAGTTATTGTTCATTGTGGGTACTCTTTGCTAAAGCTTCCCGCCAGCAGATCTCTCTGCAATTTCCAGAGGAAGGTAGTACCATAAAGCACAGACTCCAGGCCCATTGGCTGCTCCACAGAACATATTGAATATGTGCATAAATCATTGCAGAGTTAAGGTCCAAGTCAGTTTGGAGCTACCAATTGAAAGCTCTCATTTCTTCAATAAACTAACATTCAGTTCATTGAAAATGAACCCCAAACCAGACAAACCACATTTGGAACAAAATGCAGCTGGTGTAAACCAGTTGTACTACAGCATGGTAACTCTAAAATGGCCATGGAGAACATGGCCAATTTTAAAATGCATCACCATAAAGAAAGGTCTTCCAAGCCAAAGCCCTGAAGGGATGCATTTTATTTTTCTGAAACAATTATAAATTAAAAAAAAAAAAAAAGGATTTGGTATGAAAATGCCTCCCACACAGCCATCTCCACAGCACTGCTAATGGGTTGTTGTAATGCTTTCTGTGACTGATTATATATTTCAGCTTTCGCATACCCACTGAGTTCAGTCATTTACTTCGATTAATATAAACATAGTTACAAATAAACACTTAAAAATATAGGTAAAATGTGATTTTATTTTATTTTCTTTTTTTTTTTGTGCTTTGATTTTGCCTTTATTCACGTCTTCCTGCTCCTCCCCTAGAGAGACACGTTTCCCTCTCCACAGCTTTCAAAGACGAGCCTTGTCACTCTATTATTCTTAGCCTAAACCTGGGAGATAATAAGGCAAATTTGACAAAACCTGTGGAGGAAATGAGCTCTCATTCATTTATTAGTGACTCTCAGTGGGCACTATTAAACTTGCAATAAAAAAGTTATCGAAAGGAAGAAAACCAACCTACTGAATTAGAAATCCAGACATTGGCAATGTCTTCAGCTTTCTCACTAATCCCCAACAGGTTGTTAATGGACAGTATTGCTCCCAGCTACGGGGAATTAAGGAGTTAACACTTAAGGCTGACAGGAAGAACAAATTATGATTCCAGTGTACAACATTACTTTCTCAGTCTTGCTGCCAAGGGGCAGCAAAGGTTGGGGACTAGTGCACTCAAGTTATTCCATAATTATAATATTACCTTTCAACCCATTTCTGCGAAATCCTGAAGCTCTGCAGAAAGTATAGGTGACTACAGGAGTCCAGAGATAAGCAACACTGACTTCGGGAGTCTCATTTCCCCAGCCTCAAAGTGATTACAAGATAATTGGAGATGGTTAGTGGAGGTGTATGTATGTCTGGTAAATTCTTGATACGGTACTTTGCATCCCACACTTTATGCAGGATGGGATTTATGGGATAACTATGTAAAATACTGAGACTGGGTATCTTGGGAGACTTTATGCATATAAATAAACAAAATATACTTTGGAAAGCAAGTTTGATAATAGTTTTCATACTCAATAATAAATTTCTTTTTAAATGTTCATGCATTTATGATTAATGCTATTAGTTGTTAATTAGCTAAATAAATATGATTAACTGTGCGAATTTTTCAACCTTCCTATCTGTTGCTTAGATAAACAGTTACATAGTGAATGCTTTATTACATACATAAAAATGTCTCATGTTATAATGCATAAGTACATATTGATGTTACATTTCCTTGCTGTGATATATGCATTAAGTCCCAGGCCGCTTTGAAAAGAAACTACAGATCTTAATAATTTATGTTCCAAGTTTTACCCAGGATTATCAATGGTAGCTTTTGAGCTTTTTCTTTTAGTAACATAATATATCATACTAAAAATGCACAGACAAGCGATGTGTCGGTTTGATTTTTTCCACCTGATTCAGCAACCCAAAATTCAGACACAGCAGTTTAAGCAGAGTTGCACACTGAAGAATTTAAGTCTAAGCATTTAATCTGTTCTTTCCATAAATTTCTGCTGCTTGTGCTATTATAATGATGTTACCAGAGGAAGTTTATTTATATCACAGATTTTCAGCATCAGCACATTCAGAATACAACAGCAATCATTCATTCAATAGCTAACAGCAATGTAATAATATCATCACTAACACTCTAAATATCAAAAAAAAAAAACATTTAGAGAAAAGACAATGGAAAATAAAGTTACTTCGAACAGTCAGTAACACAGAATTCACTAAACTCAAAATGTATCTTTTAAATACATATACACTCAAGCCAGCCAGAAATAAACAGCAATTATGCACAGCTATTTTGCAGCAACAGGTTGCATATAATTAAACAATAATAAATAAGAGGATCTTTATGAGCCCTTTAATAGGAGTATACACTCTAGAGAGCAGCATTTTAAGATCTTAAGCCTTGTGCATCCCAAAACACCTAAAGAGATTTTGTTCATGAGCAAACTATAGCCAGTATGACTGTAAAGCAGCGGGAGCAAACCTGATACTGCTCTGTCTAGACTGTGCACAACAGGATCGCCGTATGCAAACATGAAATGACAAGACTGATGGTGACAGATATGAACCAGCACCTTTTCTCTGTGTGACTATGCACCATAACTTCTTTCTTAACAGGCTTAGATCTACCATGAAAGCTGTTCTCCCTGCTGTTGCTAATGTATATTATAAAGAGCTACTGAGAACAGCATTTTAAGAGATCACTTGTCATTCTCTCTTGCCTCCCCTGCCTGCTTCCCCTGGTATTTAGATAATAATAGATCTGGTTAAAATCATAAAGTCCAAGAACATACTGCAGAAGGTTAAAAAGGCCAGACCTGTAAAAGCATGGATAAAGACATCTATTGAAAATGATATTAACAAAGTGATGCTCTGAAAAGGTGAAGAAGTGGTCTACCCTGTGTGTACTCATGGTTTAAAAGAAAGAGTGAATTATTTCTGCTTACTTCTGCAGTGTGTGTGGGGGTGAGTGGGTGGTGGTGGGAAAAGCGAAGCTTCAGAAAGTGAACGGGTGAGCACTGGCGAGGGAATAGGCAATGCAAGTCCGAGTAAAGACTGTTCAAGCAACACGAAAGGTGAACACTGAACCTGTAATAGAGTCCAACAAGGTTTCTGTCAAAATGGAAGTGAATATGAGGACCACTGCATATGGCCAAAAGACTGCCTGTCTCAAGGGGAGAAATAATGATGTCCCTTCCAAAGGGACAGGCAGTTCAAAGGTACCAACATGTGTGTTAGCCATGGAAATGGAGCTGTCCCAGCGGGGATGTGGCTCATGTGTAAGTACAGATCTCCTACAGTCACCTGTGGGCCCTTACTAAAGATTATGGAGGACAGTATTCCAGATGGACTGGAAGGAGAATTACATGGTGACCCTATGCTTTCAGGCATACTTTCCAAGTGTAAGGATGTCGTGGTTTGAGGCCCCTCAAACAGTTCTGCTCACTCCCCCCTCTTTCTTCCCCAGTCCCAGGGAAATGGGAAG